>JBBBDQ010001103.1:35000-122500 GCA_037127315.1 Ascarosepion bandense | reverse complement strand
GTCTTAAATATATATCTAGCAGCGTAGAATATTTTCAGCCAAGAGTCCACGTGAAACTTCCCATGTTTTCGTGTACGTGTGTGAGGAATTGTTGTGAGCGAGTTTGTAGACAAATTGATCAGATCATGATTTTGCATATTCTCTCTTCCCTGTTAATCCCTATCACACCGAATCCTTTTTCGTCCATGTTTTATCCTATTCAACCGATCGACAATGACTGGGATTTCGTGTTAACGAAGGTGAGATAGAAATGCGATCATTCAATATCCAGGGTAATTATAAAATGTGTTGATGTGACAAGCGAACAAACCATTGCGAAAGAGAATAATCATTAAGGTCGGCAAATGTTAACGGCAGACAGAAGTGTTTGATTTTCCTGGCAACCAAACAAGTTCTTGGAAATGACATAAGAGGAAGGAAGAAGAAGGAAAAATGAAAGGAAGTTAAAAGATTACAGAATGTCTTCTCGCTTTCTAATAACAGTTATGAACAAATGTCTACTCATCGAGCGTTGTGATTGATTCGCAAGTTCGGTCCTCACATACGGATCTCAGATTCATGGACTAATCGACATTTTTCTTTATGATTTCCCCGTTAAGCAAGACACAGTGAAACATCATTAGAACTAATGTAGTTTAGTTTGAGTGGAAATACAAAGACCTTAGGCGACCCAGCAAGGAATACTTAATATTCTAAGCGCCATTTAGACGTGGCACAAATAAAAGACACTCAGTGAGGATCGTTTAAACAGGTCGAGGGGCCCAAACCATCAACGAATAGTGGCTTTAAGCAAAGTTCTTTCCGTCATAGAGGCAAGAAATGTTACTATCAGTTTCGCATCCTAACGTAATCAAAACAAAAGACGGTAGATTAAAATATATCAAAATAAAATGTTTAATAAATAAACAGAATTGCGTCACAGTGCTTTTTATTCTCACAAAGAGTGCCCAACTGACCCTACTATACTAACAACGCCAATACCACGACAATTTACTCAACACAGACTTTATATAGTTTGCAATTTGTTATCTTTTTATTTGCCTGTTATTCTCATTGATTTTGGGCGTTTCTAAATTTGTTTTCAGGCTATTTTCATAGTTTATGCACTTCACGGCTACTATATATATATTCTGTTTTTCATCTTTAAGTTTTTGTACAGTGTTCTCCGGGCATTTCAATTGATCAACATTTTAATGATGCAAAAAAAATATTTTCTTAAAAATAGATATAGTAAATGAGTATCTTTTTCCTGAAAACATCAGAAAAAATGTGAATAAGCAAAAATATAATTAAATTAATGTCGTTGAGAATGTTAAGTGGAAAACAGCATCAAGTTTAATCTAAATTTGGATTATTGACATTTGCTCCAAACTTCTTTTTGCTCTGCTTCAAGTCTGGCTTAGCATGTGCGTTGTACTGTAATAGTCATCAGCTGGGAATGATAACTCGGGGAGCCGAGTTCGAATTCTACTTTTTCCACGAGCTAAGGTAATTTTCTCTCCCAATCCATGCTCCGATACCCACCAAATATATATCGTACTGATTTCCCTTCCATTGTCTTCTATCTTTACTGTTAGTATTAAATTCTTGAAACCCTTCTTGTCCCAAAATCATCAGATGTCTCTTCTTGATACTAAATTTTTAATAAGTTTCTTTTTCGTTTGGATCCTCTCAGAGACCCCTTCGTTGCTCGTATGTTTGTTCAATGTCCAAATTGGATAAATTTTTTATAAATGCACGCACACGAAAACAAAAACTCATAAACATGAACACACGCGTAGTACGCAGGCACACACAACACACACACACACAAACACACACACATATATATATATATATATATATATTTAGTGTATCGAAGCAGCAAATAATTTTCTAAACATATACTGTTAAATATAAGAGACAATGATGATGGCTTTCTGAATAATTTGTCAAGAAGTTACTTTCTTATTTAATAAGTGTGGAATTCTTCATGTCGAAGGGTTTGAAGAATTTATTTCTATGAATGGTTAATGCATGAGATAAAATGTCAGGTTTATGATCATTTTAATGTTCATAGAATTGTTTATTAAATATCTGTAAGATTCCCCAAATTACTGTAATGTATATGCCCGCATATATATATATATATAAACATATACTGTTAAATATAAGAGACAATGAATGTCTATTATGTTTAATCATGAGCCATTCGAAACCTTTGGCTGTGTGCATTTGATGTTTAATTGAAATTTCTTGGTTTTAGGATCGTTTAGTACGGCTCCTGATTAAACATAATAGACATTCATTGTCTCATATATTTAACACTATATGTTTAGATAATTATTTGCTGCCTCGATACACTAAATTTAAGTTACATGATGCCGCAGCATTAAATGATCCTAACACCAAGAAATTTCAATGGACCCTAATTAAACGTCAAATGCACACAGCCAAACGTTTAGAACGGCTCATGATTAAACATAATAGACATTCATTGTCTCTTATATTTAACAGTATATGTTTAGAATATATATATATATATATATATATATATATATATATATATATATATTACAGTACTTTGGGGAATCTTACAGATATTTAATAAACAATTCTATGAACATTAAAACGATCATAAACCTGACATTTTATCTCATGCATTAACCATTCATAGAAATAAATTCTTCAAACCCTTCGACATGAAGAATTCCACACTTATTAAATAAGAAAGTAACTTCTTGACAAATTATTCAGAAAGCCATCATCGAATATTATCAAAATATGTGCCAATGTGTTTTTTTCAAATATTCAGTCAGTTAAGTGATACATTCTTAGGGTGATCATGTCTCGAATGTGACATGACTGACTAGGCAGAAGACTATCCCGCAATAGGTTGCCATTGCTTTCTGCGGTAGACTGGTTGCCAGTCAAGGCTATAGAACTCAATCACTCCTGTTATTTGACTCATAGATAGAAGGAGAAGAAATTTATTATATTATAAGTAGTAATTAGCGAGGGATCAGTTTATTACTTCATAACAATATAAAACTGATCCCCCACTTAATGCCCAGTAGAACCCTTATTCATGATTCCAACTGTTATATTCAATCAGTCAAGTGCGATACGTGAAACATGCTTGGGCGATCATGTTTCAAAAGTGACATGACTGACTGGGCACAGTCCACAGTAGATTGTCATTGCTTTCTGCGGTAGACCGCTTGACAGTCAAGGCTATATAATCCAATCTGTCATATTATTCAAATATTACCCTTTCTAAAAGAATTATTTACCGTGCCAATATGCATGATTATAAAATGTTAATAAATTAAAAGAAAACAGTTATATTCACAACATTCTATTATTGAAATATATAATACATGAATTAATCACAAACTAAAATAATACAAAATTAATTATATTATTAAGAATAGATTTACTATATTTTTATTAAACATTAAATTATGTCACTTAACATGTTCCCTTATTTACCTCGACATTTTCAGTTTGTATTTTCTGAGGGCTCGAAAACAGAAAACTTCGGTAAACTAGTGACATTATTGATTGTTTTTTATAAATACTTGTTGGAAAATAGATTCTAATATTTACCTTGATAAAGTCCGTCAGAATAAAAACGCATCGGTTAAGGTAACTTTACCTTTATATATAACATAACAACACACAAACAGAATATGGTATTTGCATAAAAGACACTAAATATAGCAAACATTTACATTGCAACCAGATGCACGATTACTACAAGCAGAAAACAAAAATCATAAAAAGAAACATAATTCTTACTAACATATCTCCAATGAATCCTAATAAAAAAATATATATATATTTTACAAATACAATACTATTAGGTTGTCCAAGAAGTTTGTAAACACTTGCGAAATGGGCCTATCTGGTCCAGCACAATCGAGAAAGCGATGGGTTCAGAAAGGGCATGATACACTCTCGGTTCCAAAACAAGATCGATTTGGCAAGAAAGTCATGTTGTGCGTTTGGTGGAGCATTGAAGTAATCGTGCATTTTGAGTTGGTTCCGAATGGTCGTACCATCAGTTCCGGATTTTACTGTCAGCAACTTGAGCGGGTCTACGAAAAGTTGAAGCAAAAGTACCCGGTTCTGATCAACCGAAAGCGCGCTTTGATGGAGCAGAACAATGCCAAGCCAAACACAGCCAGGAAGACCAAAGACAAGTTTGAAGAGCTGGACGGCGTTGAGGTTCTGCCACATCCAGCCTACAGTCCTGACTGGACTCCATACGAATACGGCCTTTTCCGCTCAATGCAACACTTTCTGAAAGGCTGCCGATTCGACTCGTTTGATGAAGTCGAGGAAGCATGTCCAAAATTCTTTGATTCGAAGCTGGCTGAATAGTACTTTGACCAGATCTGAAAGCTTGCAGATCAATGGCAGAATGTCTTGGAAAATGATGGTCTTTATTTTGAGGAATAATTTTTGTATTTGCGACTAAAATTTCTTTTTTTTTGCAATAATTTCTGGTAACCTTAGATTACTTGTCGAGTAAAATTTCAATTTTTTGCAAGTGTTTACGAACTTTTGGTACAACTTCATCTTAATTTAATTATCTGAAATAACTCCTCCCCACCAATTGATATATTACGTTAAACCAACATTATATATCAATTCAAATTTTGTTGAGAGAAGATATCTGTAATAGGAAATAAATATATTTACAATAACTACAATAAATAGACGTTTTACATTATACATATTTGATCATTCATCCATGTCGAAACATCTACAATAACAATCCTGGAGACATTCACATTATAAAAAATAATGACCGACAACACAAGTACCCTACACCAAGAAAACATTAAATGCAAACTACAGGTCCTCGAGACAATATTCATTAAAATTTAAGCCGTCAATTAATAGAATCAGCTACGAATACTGTAGTAATGTTCCAAATTTTTTTTAAATGAACAGCTTTTTCATGCTTTAATAAGTGCTTTTTTTTAATCATTTGTCCCCAAGCAAGACAGTTTCACTGCAACTGTGGTGCAAGGGGTTACATAGGTGGAAAGTGATGAGAAAGTGGGGTAGGTTATAGAAGGTGCCATGAGGAGGGAAATAGAAGGATAATAGTACTGGTGTGATGGGGTGGAGTGGATGGCGAAAAGAGCCTGAGAGAAAGGATTCGAGTTAACGATATAGGAGATGATTATTGACCTTACATTTAAATTCTTGGAGATTGTAGCTGTCGGCAAAGATTTATGCAGAAATGAATTCCACAGTCGGGAAATGCGAGAAAAGAGGCTGTTAGAGTAGAGATTGGCTTCACTGTAAAAGGGTGGGACCTAGTTGCTAGTGTAGTAGCTTGTGTAAATTCAGACTTAGGGGCACCAGTGAGCAAATTAGCTCATTGGTGCCCCTAAGTATGAATTTGAACAGAAGCCGTGAAATTATTTTTAGAAGAGGTACAGGAAGGCCACACGCGGTGAGAGAGCGACTGCAGCATAGCTGCCAACTCGCTACCGATCACTTTACAGATACTCCGTTGGATTTTGTCAAGAACCCCGAGGTGAATAGCAGAGGCACTCGGCCAGATGTGGCAGCAGTATTCAATACACGGGTGGATAATAGATTTATAAATGTGCAAGACGGATACAGACGGGAAAAACTTCCTGGACATGCACAGTGAACCGACATTCTTAGCAGCGGATTTAGCTATAGATTCGATATAGTCATTCCACTTGAGGTCTGCTGAGAGTGTTAGGCCGAGGAGCATTGTAATTCTATGGTCATGCACGTATTAAAAAATAACAAAATAAAAAATCCGTATTGGACAACTATCACGTTTTGATGAACGCTGAGCATAACTGTCAAGCGTTGCAATTGAAGCGAAAAGAAAAAAATCATAGTAATTTTATCAACACAGATTTACAGTTATTTTGTTACTACGACTTACACCCCTGAAGATAACGGAACGAAGTTGAAAGTACTTAGGCACATTGAGAAATGGAAAGTGAAATCAACTGTAAAAGTTAAAGCACATTTTTATATTTTTAAATTACAATAAACGAAAGATTATCTGTGAGTACGAACGGATTTTATTAAAAATAAGCAGACACAATGTTTGCAATTTATTTAATCTGACATACCTAAAAGTGATTTTGTTGCCTTTATACGCACTCAAACAAACAAACACACACACACACACACACACACACACACATATGTATATATATTTATATATATATATATATATATATATATATATATACAGTAATATATATTTAGACAGCAATCTTTCTTTAAATCAAGCTTCGTTAAAAACGACCGACAAATATTTTATTAATGTTTTATTTATTTTTTCTAGTATTTTACGTGTTCCCTTTTTGCTGAAAATAAGGAATGTAAAAATGTTCCATAATTTTTTACTTCTTAAGCGTTGCAGCCATTTCACTGGCCATTTTCAAGGATGTTATTTCTTCGATTTTTTATTTAAGACACGCTTTTTCTTAATCTTTTTCCCACCCTAATTTTTTTTTTAACACATACACAAAAATGTAAATTTATTTCACCACCATGTTTTGTTTTCGCGCATGAGACGGGGTTTAAATTTCACTCGACTAAATGGCCATCCTATCTTGTAAAATCTCTTTTTAAGCTATATATATATATATATATATATATATATATTATTTTTACTGCAAGCCTGCAAATATCCTGATCGGATTAGAGATACACTTTCTCGGAGAGAGCGAGTTATCTAGCGTCAGCAACATGCTGGACAAGTCCAGTACGGTCAAAACGTCCGTCACCAAGTCCAGTACGCTCAAACTGTCCGTCACGTTGACTTGTGACTTCGAGCTAACACAATAATCAACGGCTCCAGAAGAGTCCTTTCTGCCCACTTTCACTCAAATCGTGGTATAGTTTTTTTTTTTTCAGGCACATTTCAAATGTGCCTACATATCTCTAACTTCAAGAATTCACCTTCTAACAAATCGACCATGGTGAAATTTGAATCCAGGATTCATGGTCAGTAAGCAAACGCTCTAATCATTCGCAATCAATCTTGATCTTATGTCCTTCTAATTCATACCTTTTACGCGCCGACCGCAATCTCATTCAGTATCCATCTTTCTATTGAATTCGGAGACTTGAATTTGGTAAATCTAAACTTATTTATAAATGAAACTTTGTCAGTGTGTGTGTGTGTGTCTTTGTGTGTGTGTGTGTCCGTTACCTATAGACTCCGAAACGGCTGAACCGATTTTCTTGAAAATTTACACAGTTGTACTATAAGCGTCTCCGAGTGTTCTTAGCTAGGTTTTTCTGTCGCGGTATCCCCGATAAATATTGAAAATCGATAATCGAAAAAATCGGGTTATAGAGGAAAGAGTGGTCAGATTTTAATCAAATTGGATACACTCATAGACAAAGGCATAAGAAACTATATTCAGAAGTTTCAACGTTGCAGTTCTTACAATAGTGCAAAAGATTTGACATCGATACCAGGAAATCAAAATTTGGCTTACATCCATTCATTTTTCTTTCAGTCTACGGTTGCGTCTTAACTGGAAACAACTATTGCTTTTTAGTCTTTCGTGCCAACGTCCTAAGTGTCTGAGCTCTAGGAACATGGATTACTTTTAAAGCTTTCATTACACCCGTGCAACGCCGGACTATACTGCTAGTATGCATATAAAATAATTCTACATAAAAATCAAAAAAATTTGAAAGGAGATATTACCTGCATTTTTTGGAAAATTTTTTTTAGGAAATTGTATATTGGTAGATTGGCGGGAATAAGAAACATTACCTGTAGTTTTCTGTTAAAAAAGAAGAATCAATGTTAATTCTTGTTCTGACAATTCACGTAATTTTTGAGTAACTTACAAGTTACAAATGTGTTAATATCCAATCGTTTATTTTCGCATCATATTTAAATTTGATACTGGGATTTTTTTTTATTTGTCCACTTAACTGCGAAGTTTCTTCATAAATGGTAATTCCATATCGATAATTTTCTCAACGTGGAATAAATTTTCACCGTATTCTTTGGAACAATGACTTTGGTTAAGCATTCGAATATACTTTGATCTCTTTATCTGTGACACGACAAGTTCCAGGGTTGGTCACTTTTTAATTTCCAGCCAATGTTATATTGAGCGGCTACAATGGCAATTGCAAAATGTGGCAAGGTTGTGTTGGTATTTGTGGGCAACACTTAACCGATTGATTTATCAAGAACTACTGTGCAGAAAGCAGAAAAGTAAAAGAGAAGAAAAAATAAACCAAGCTGCCCCAGAAACCACCACAGCACGACAGTCAGTATGCAAGTTTAGGAACAAAATGCCCACGGTACTAACTCCACAAGAAACTGAGTCATGCAAACTGCCCACTGCAGGGTTTTTTTCAGTCGTTTATATTTGACATGAGACAGCTGAAGAAGACTCAGATCTAGACAAGATGAAGTGAGACCCGTATCTAGATATGTAAAGCTGCCTCGTTGCCAACAAGAAAAAAGGTTTCAGCTTTTGTATGCAGTGTCTCTTAAGTAGGTAGGCGATTATGGTCCTCCACGTCTTCGTGTTTCTTTATAGCTTGTCTTGTTATTTGTCTCAAACACTACTTTGGCATCTATTTGCATAAGTCAATCAAGTTTGTCACGCATTTTCCCCTGTCTCTCTTTCTCCCTCTCTGGCCTGTGAAAATCAGATTTTCTAAACTCTTCATTCAGTCAGTTAAGTGCCATACGTGATACACGCTTTGCGCGATCATGTCTCGAAAGAGACATGACTGACTGACTGGGCAGAAGATTATCCCGCAGTAGGTTACCATTGCTTTCTGCGGTATACTGGTTGCCGACCAAGGTTATAGAACCCAATCTGTCCTCTTATTTAACCCATAACTGGAAGTAATACACGGATTAATACCTTTCCCAAGGGTATTTGCGCGTAAGTGAATACAATGGATTCAACTGGAATTCGAACTCGGCTCCCCGGCTTTTCGTTCCGAGCCGATATCCACTGTACCACAGCGCACAACTCTTCATTATGTGTCCCATAAATTAAAAATGTATCTTTCTGATGTTAAGTATTAATTTTTTTGCGTTTCTTCGTGGTCGAAACCTCGTCAGATGTTCGATCTGTGGCATCCCCAGCTTCCTCCAGGAGGACCTCATTTCTGTTGCTTCGATTCTCTCATTCGTCTTTGAAGTAATTGTCTAGCATCACGTGACTCAGGGCCTCTTTTGCGTCTTTTCCGACGTTGGTTTACAACATGTTATGTCGTGAGTAAGAATAAATAACTCAACAACAGGAATAGGTTAATTGTTGTATTCCGTGAAAATAGTATTTACAAAGTTTATTAGTATCCAGTACAAGAATAAAGGTTAATCGTCTCAACCGTCGTAAGACGTAGTATGAGCAATGGTTACTTCCGGGTCGTCACCGGAAGTCTACGACTGACTTGTCGATCGACTGCTCGGCACACTCTACTACGTAGATGCCACCATTACTTTACATAGTAATGGAATAGTCCATTATAGCCGAATAGGCGCGGGCGTCCCAACACAACATATCACAACAACTGACAACAGCAGCATGATTTGCTGATGCGATCTTACCCGTTCCTCATAAATATCTGCATCTTTACCCATTCAATAGTAAGTATATATTATCATGCCAATTAATGTTTTTATTTGGACTAAATATTTTATGAAGTAGTAAAAAGCTTTTTCGAAAGTATTAATGGATGGAGGCATAATGTATTTTGGTTAGTTTTTTATTTCACAAAACAACAAATTCTTCTCGCTTTGATACGTGTGGAAGTACATAGAAATATTGTATTACATAGTCATTGTTTACGAATAAATTCTACCATTTGTCATTTCACCTGATCCAGTAATGTCATGATACAACTTAAGCCGGATTAAAGAGATGGAGATATATGCTTATTTTTATTTAGCCTGTTTATTTTATGAACAATAAAATTCCAGCATTATTGATAGTTTTGTATCATGTATTAAGCTTTCTTTTTTTTATATATATGCGGAAAGAAGCTGAAAGGATTATGTTTGCATAGTTCATTAAAGAATGCTTTCTGTCCTTTGTTATTTTCTGTCATTCGGCAATAGCACTGTACAAATTATGCAGGATTAAACATATGGTGTTATATGTTATTTTGTTTACGTTTTGTATTTTTAATAATTTTTTGAAAGCAATAATAATAGTTTTGTATGATGTTTTAAGCTTTGCTCTACCTTTGAAATATGTGGAAAGATCTGGCAAAATTAATTTTCCAAAGATTTTTGTACGGATAGTTTCTGTCATTTGCCATTTTTTGTGATACGGCATTAGCTTGGGACGAATTATCCCGGATTAAATATATAGTGCTATATGCTATTTTGGTTGGAAATTTATTTTCTGAAACAATAAAAAATCTTGTTTGAAAGTATTAATAATAATCGAATATAATGTTTTAAACTTTCCCCAACCTTTAATATATGTGGAAAGAAGGGGCAACATGCTGTTGCATATTTATTACGAATGTTTTTTTATCATTTGGCATTTCCTTTTATTCGGCAATGATATGGCATGAATTATAAAAGATTAAAGAGATGGCATTTTGATTAGACTTTTTCTTTCACGAAACAAAAATCACATGTTTGAAAGCATTTATGATAATCTTATTTCATGTTTTCAGCCATCTTGTTAGAATATAAACTGAGTCTAGAGAGTATATGCAAGTTATGAAATGCTACAAAGATTTGCGTCTTTAATGTTAAAGGTCCTATTATAATGTTGTTTAGATTCTACTCAATATTATTAACTTAGATATATAGTAATAAATAAAACTATTGTTTTTGATTGGAAAAATGTTTCCTAAGTTAACAAAACAGACTAATTTGACTGTTAGTAGATTATTTGCAACTATTTTTTTTAAACATTTACAAGTAGTGTACCTTGTAAAGCTAATGTAAAAATATAATATGAAAAGAGTTTTGAACGAATTCGTCAATTTCTTAAACGAAAAACATATAAACAAATATAACAAATAAAGAAATAAATGATATATTAACTAAAAATAATTAGAACCTCAAAAATGTATTGAACAAATGCTTCTTTCTTTTTAATAACACTTAGCAGCCTATTGTCAACATCTGATGCTAGATTTGCAATTTTAGCGGCTGCTAAGTTGTTTGCAGTGACTTTAACTACCTCCCAGATTTCACACTTGCTGTTGAATTGTCTTCCATTAGAATAAATATCTCTCTTGAGGATCCTCTATAGGTTCTCAATGGGATTAAATTCACAGCCATTTGACGGGCAGTCCATAAGAGAATCTTCGACAAATCCCTTTTTTTTCAACCAGGATTTAGTAAACTTTGATGCATGACTTGTTGCGTTGTCTTGCATAAAGATCATAGATCTACGCTTGGCTACAGACTGGTTATCTAGCCATTCAAAAAAGAAAAATTGCTCTAGAAAATCACAGTAACTTTTGGAAATCATTTTAAGCCCGTCTTTTAATTTAAATGGACCCACGAGCTCATTACCAATAATCCCAGCCCATATCATGATTCTATGCTGGCGTTTAAAATTTTTTCTAGAGTCATGTTGCTTCCAAACCCATCCTCGAGCACATCCATCGGGCCCATCGAGGGCGATCCTTGATTCCTCTGTAAAAAGCACTTTACTGAAATCTGTTTTCATGTATTTTATTACCCACTGCAATCTTCTTTCCTTGTGTATTTTTGTTAAAATGGGTTTCTTTATTTGATCTTTTTAAATCAGCAAACTTCCTTAATGATTTACACCTTGTTACCCCTGACAGCATCGGAGATTCAGCGGCCACAAATATGAAAGCAAGTGACGCATTTGTGTTTCTTACTCGCGCTTCCCGCCTGTGGAACTCCCTTCCACAAGTCTGCTTTCCCGACAACTACAATCTCCAGGTGTTTACATGTAGGGTCAATAGACACCTCCTATCACTCTAACTCTCAATTACTCTCAGAACACTCTCATCTACCCAACCCTCATTCTCGGTATCCTTACCCGCCTATCACCCACCCTCTGACATTTCCTATATTTAACCATTCTCGGTATCCCTACCCGCCTATCACCCACCCTCTGACATTTCCTATATTTAATCATCCTTTCTCCACTCTATGTAGCCCCCTGCGCATTAGTGGCAGTGACATGCCTTGCTCGGGGTGAAACGCTTATAAAAAAAAATTCTTTTCGGATATATAATAGATCTCACAGTTTGAAATTCCTGAATTCCGCCTGAGACTTTTTCCTCCTTGGTTGAATTTTCTTGATTGTTCGATGATCTCTTTTTAAATCCCAAGAAATTTGAAGGACTTTCCTTTGCTAATTTATTTGATTATATAGTTCTTTTCATTTGTTATTATTTCTTTTTTACGAGCCGTGATACTAAATTCTAGTTCTTGCAAATAATCTCTTCACGCTGCAAATTACTGAAAAAATACTAAATATCAATCTGAAATTGAAAATTGGGACTTAATTGCTTTCATGCTTACTATTCTATACATAATAGAACAATTTATTTCATTGGATAACACATATCTATGAATTTTACATAAAATATTTGACAATACTTCTTTTGCATATAATCTCTAGACGCAGTTTAATCACTCGCCATGTTATTTGTTTAACCTTTTTATTATATAAAACAAAAGAGTCTTGTTCGAAACCATTAATCTTGTTTTATTTCATGTTTTATGCTTTCTACTAGCTTTGATATATCTGGAAATACTTGGCAAGTTTACGTGTGCAGAGTGTTTTGTTCGAATGATTTTGTAAAAAAATCTATGGAGTTATATGGTATTTTCTTTAGACTTTTATTTCATGAAACAGTAAAAACTTGTTTGAAAGCATTACTGATAATTTAACTTTCATGAGTTAAACTTTCCTCTACCATTTATACATGTGGAGGGTCTGGGAAGATTATATTTGCATATTTTGTTTCTTACGAATGATTTTTATCATTTGTCATTTTCTGTGTGGCATGGTAAGAATTATGATGGATTAAAAAGTTACCCCAGCCCTCTCAGCACTTTACCTTTTGGGTATGCATTCGCTTCCGGGCAGTAAGTTCACCCCAAAAGATTAAGACTGCGTGGAGAGAATAGATGGTACTATATTAATAAATAGTCTACGGATATATCGTGTTGAATACACCGGTTCCCGTCCGATCACCGAAGTTAAACAACATCGAGCCTGGTCAGTACTTAATAGGTGACCATTTTGGAGTACCAGGTGCTGTAAACGTAAGGACCAAGAATGGTCCACCGGTCCTCCAGGTTTGGGGGTTGGGTGCAGCGCTAACAACCCTGCCACGTAAAAAAACATTTTCTTACAGAAACAGTAACAAAAGGTTGCTGCCCTCTGCACCATCTGGGTGTGATGGATAAATGATGATGATATTAATAAATATTCTCACATCTCATGATTTAAGGACTTTCAGTTTGACATATTCTGGTATTACAATTTTTATAAAATAAAATCCTAATTAAGCAAAAAAAATCTTATTTTTATTTATAATTTGAAAAATAAAACATTTTATAAAGTTTTACAATATTCCCTTCGAAATGCCGTTAGCATTAGAGCAATATCCTGCAACTGTTCATGTTTACGTTAATGTTCCCTGCAGGGTAAACGTGAAAAATAAAATAATCATTTTATTGCTGGGAGATGTTTCCGATATAGTTTGAGAAAATTTATAAAATTGAATCGGGATTGACAGAGCTTGAAGGATAAAACTGATTATCTTTTTTTTTAATTCAAATCTAGTAATGGTAAGAGAAACTAAAATCTTTTAGTTATAAGATCTTGCTTTTAATTGTTTGTTTTTCTAACGTGTGATTATATAATTATCAACTGCTCATTATTTTTCCTAAATTTTAAAAATGGAATTTAATTTACTGAAAAAAGCATATTTGAACAAATAATATTCACTGCGAATGATTTTTCTCTAACAAAATTATTAAAGTGTTTGTCAGCTTTAATTATTACAACGGTTAGAGTTGCCAACTAGACTTAAATAAATTGAGGTTAATTTAACTGGTTTATTCAAGAATGAAATATATTTTCCGCAACTGGCCTGGGAAACAAAAAGAAAAAAATTTCTTAAGCTTTCGGTAACATTTACGGCTTACAGACTGAATTTACAAGCCCGACTCCCAACAAGTCTTAAATTAGATTTTTAATCCCAACTGCTTGACTATTAATCCTGGACTGATTGTAGAATGGATGTATTTATGCCTTTCCATTGTAATAATAGGCAAGCGGACAGTTGGAATTTCAGCCCGGCACGCCTATCAACACTCTAGCACCGGTAATCACGACACTACGGGCACCTACTAAACCATTCATAATAGTTATCAAATACATACGCTGCATGCATTTAGCGAACTTTGACATGTTACAATGGTTAGCAAGTTTGTCTCGCTAGATCAAATACGCGTGAATAATGAATTCGATTCTCACAGGGTGCTTCTCACATTTGGCCTTGTGGCACATCTATACTATGTTTAAAAAATCATAGGGCACTTTGACGTAGTTTAATGGTAATCAAGCTTGTCTGGCTATATCAATTACGGCGAAATAGTAACTTCGGTCTTTAATGGTTTCCCCCCATATTTCTGTTCTTGTGTCGCATCTAAACTACCCGTAAAATTGGCCATACGTTAAAACCATTAGCTTTTTTCATTTTTTCTAATCATTTCATCCCAAGCAAATCAATAAAGCTGCTTGGAATCAAAGAATTCCTGGAAGTGAAAGAAAGAGAGAGAGAACAATAAAATTTGGAATTCCCCTAGACAGAAAATTCTCATTGTATTCAATATTTTTAGCCCGAGAGCAATAACCATGACGCCGTTTTAATTAAAATTTTATTAAGTTTTCAGTACCCGTTTTTCTTACCTAAATAATATTTTTCAGTCCCTATTAATGTTAAATAAACGTACAAATTTTGAAGTGCCTGCATGTATGATATTTCAAATAAGGATTTATATTTAATATGTTTTTTGATATTTTCAAAATCAGGTAACCATGGTTATTAGTAAAAAAAATAAACTTTTCCGTACACCTAATGGTGAGTAGGGCAGCGTTTTTGCTGCTTCCGTAACATACCGTTTTTGTTTTTTTTTAATGGGGAAGGGTTGTCAGCCGTGCGACCAAACCTGGAGGTAGGTGATTTTCTACGCGTAGCTTAGACGTAACATACGGCCGAAATTATTGGGCACCCAGTGAGGATCGAACTCACTATTTACTTATAATGGTTCTAGCGAGACGAGCTTGCTAACCATTACACTACGCCGAAGTACCCGGTGGTTAGTAGTAGTTAAATTTAATTGATGGTCATTTTTTACAGTTCTTAGTGACAAGAAAGCAGGAACACTGGATAAAATTCCACAAGTTTGAAGTACGAAAGATGAAACAATTATCATGGATACGTTTTAATAAATATGGCACAAGATATTAGCATTGAATGTTTTCCCAGAAATTAGGCCTGGTAAATTTTTTTTATATCGTCAATATAGCGTCAATATAGCGTCCACATAGTCACAGTATGAATCATGCGTTGATACTGTGGCCGTTGGACAAACATGAAAATTGCTTGAGCAGAAAGTTTTATCAGAGATTAGCTAACCGCTCTAACAGACACACATAACCAGGTACAACCGCTCAGCCATTATATAAAACAACAAAATTAATTTTTGCCAAAAAAATTCTACCGACATACCTTTAAGCAGAGTTTGGAATTACAATATCGATAAAATTTAATTTCTAATTTATTCTATATTTTTTACTGAGGTTCACCCAATACAAGGACCAAGAACAGCTCAAGATAGAGGTTATTTTGTTTAGAATTGTATTAGTATAAGAAAGGGCATGACAACAGGAAAGATGGACTGTTAATTCTAGACTTAAAGAGATCTTGATTTATTTAGAAAAAGAATGTCAGTGTTGAGGCGGAGAGGTTAAGATGTACAGAGTGGAAATAGACTTTAGAAGGCATCCGAAACCCAATCCAAAACAAGATATAGACATTAACCTCTCCTAAAGTAATAAAACTTGGGTAGAGTAACATCATTATTGTTATTAATTATTATTATTATTATTATTATTATTATTATTGAGGCACGCCTTTCAGAAACAACCCCATTCAGTCAAACTATCTCTGTAGATATATAAGGTTCGTTTCGGAAAGTAACACAATAAAGTTAGGGAACAAAAATTTTTCACCTAAATCAAAATATATGCAATGGGGATAAAAACGTCAACAAACATTTACCTACACCAACGATCTGGTCAACCTTGTCACACGATAAAATTTGACACAAGTGCCAATATTTTACGCATAAGATGAATTTTCACGGAGATAAAAAAAAATATTGGAAGCATGTTAATAATTTAATTTGGCATTATGTTAAGCGCGGCTATCAGTAATCGCAACAAAAACACATTGCGAATGAAATCGGTAAAGATAAAGATTATTTTAATTTTATTCCAGTTCAAAATACCCAAAAACACAATAAAAATGTTGACAGAAAACCCATTAGTCATCAACTGACACCGAAATTTTCCTAGAATTTCTAAAATGGCACAAGACATCTATGAACACATTAAACAAAAATATCCAATTTTTTAAAGAGATTTTTCACTACACGCCTTTAAAAAGATTAGAACATATATATAAAAGCATAAAACAAATTTTAACAAGCAAAACAAAGTTTGAGGTTCGGACTATTTTATCCGCGAAAACACTACAAGATGAAAGCTATGTTCGTTGTTTAGCAATATGAGTTTAGTTAATTCTACCAAAACTTCAAAACGCACATCACGATTTATAAAAAGATTAGTAATTATACTGTGGGATTTCCCCATATTTGGATTGCTAAATAAATCCGACTATACGCACATGTATACTTTTTCAGTGGCCAGCGAGAAAAACAATAACATTTTTAATTAACCAATAATAAATATTTCTCTATTACAAATATTGCCATAGGCAGACGTCACTTAGAACAAATTGGATACACCATCTTAAATATTGACCAATTAGAAGAAAGGAAAAATGTGATCCTTTATGTGGTCGTGAAAATACCCATATACAAGTGATATTGGATTTTTTTAAAGCGGAATTTCGGGCCGTCCCCGGAACGTCATTGTCGAAGACCTGATATTTTCTCGTCCTCTCACCTACTCATTATGTAACAAAAAGAGGAAAGAAAGAAAGAAAGAAAGAAAGAAAGAAAGAAAGTCCCGATTAATAATTGGACTCCAATCCACGTTCACAGACATTTCTTAGCCTGGTCCCCTCTCTCTCGTGCTACATTTCTCCTTCAAGAAACGGACAAAAAGTTTTATCTGTCTAGACATTCAAATTGAAGATGACAAAATGCTCACTGCATCACTCTCTCTTTTATCTGTAGTTTCTTCCTCAAATCTCACCAACAGTAGCAATCGAACTTTTGTGTCCCTACATAAATAGTAACCACACAAAGAACATGCAGAATTCTGGTCCCTACAAAATTATGACCACGCAGAGAAATTTTGTCACATAATTGGCGACGGCAACGAACACTCAGATAGAAATAAACCTTCACATATCTTCACGAAATTCGATGAAATAAATAGAGCACCACAGCTATATAATCTACAAATACAGAAATAAAAGTAAAACATAAAATTGCAGAACTTCAACTACTGCCTCTCAGGTTTTGCAGAAAAAATGTGATACACTCAACGTTGATTTATTGGATGTCTTAACGTTCAACAAGAATGAGTCAGACATCCGCAAATACGATTAATTAATGCTAGACATAGCAGCGACCCAAAGAAAAATCAATATTTAATTGAGATATCTTTTTAAAAAAAGTTCTTACAATTTCCACCAAATTCACCAGCACCAGCTCAACAACTTTACAAATCTAAATTTTAAACCAGCGGAATATTTAAATATTTTTATACAATGTGCTATCTTCTGACTCTTTTGAGAATTACAGGACTCTGATGACGCAGTATTTCAAATAAATGCGCTTTCGCCGTTCCAATAGATTTCTAGAACGTGGTACAGTCTGATTCAGAATATATATAGCACACTGATAAAGCAAGAAGAACGTTTTCGTCGACATGTTTAATCACATATCTCAACTACATATTTCAACCAACGTTCCAAATTAATTAATCAGTACATGACAACAAGCTTAAACACAAAATGTGACCCCGCTCTGAAGAAAAGATATCCCGAAAATAACAAAAACAATTGCAATCTGCGATTACAAAATACTCGGAAATTTAGTAAGATATATTTCAGCCGTAAAATAGTATGTCATTGTCCTGGAAGATTCTCATGAAATAAATCTAATGAAAAGCAAATTTCCCATTTGTTCCATGCACTGCACGACCATAATCACTTGGATTCGTACGAACACGCATGAACATATCGGCACAAACAATGGGAAATTAAACCTGATGATTTACTACAAATGGCCATATCATAATCATCAGATCTATTGTAAACCGGAAATAACTACCAACTGTTTTATGAGATTGTCATAAACATTTTCACAGTTTCTTTAGTCGTAGGGGCCGTATATTTTCGGATTTTTTCATATTTTGATTGCTTAATAAATCCAACTTTACACACACGTATATATTTTGAGGGGCCAGCGAAAAGAAAATTTACATTATTTAAATTAACTAATAATAAATCCTTGTACATTAGATAATTGGTTTTATAAACTTTGCCATATGCGGACGTCTTCTGGAATAAATTGGATATACAATCACCTCTATTGATCAGTTAGAAGACAGGGAAAATATATTCAAACTTCATCTTAATTTTGGTCGTAAAAATGCTTATATACGCGTGATGTTTATCTTTTTCTTTCCAGAGAGCTTTCGAACCGTCACTATGAGGCCATTTCGGTGATCTGCATTTCTTACCCTCTAACCTTCTCATACAGCAAAAGAAAGAGAGTCACGATTAATAATTGGACGTCCAATCAACGTTCACACGCATCACTAACTCTCTTACCTTCTCTCTCGTGCTGCGTTTCTTGTTCTTCCTAATGCAAACGACAAGGAGCTACAACTCTTTAGACATTTAAATAGCAGGCAACAAATTTCTCACTGCATCACTCTCTTTTTAATCTGTACTTTTCTTCCTCAAAACTGGCCAGCAGCAAAAAATTAAAGAGAGGAACAAACTCAAAATAAAGAAGTTAACTAATATTCCTGCATGCATGAACAAATATCAAAAAGATTTTACATCAAAAACATTTCCTTCTAAATTCAAGTGCACTGAATCTAACTAAATCTCTGCAAAAAAAAAAAAATCACGATAAACTTTTCACATTTAATTATAATATTCATAAATAACAAAATAATGCTGATTATTACATATTCTTTTATTATAAAATAAATGAGATTTTATCATCCAATTATTCTGCAACCGCATCAGATTTACTAAATGTATTAATTTCAGTAATGTTTGAATCAAGGCCATTTTTGTAGATATGGTCGAAGTCCCTTATGATACTGATTATCATTTAAAATACGCCGTACAATATACTAAACATGACTTGATTCATGTGAATTGCACAACAGAAACTTTAAATAAAAATTCAGTTGAGAGGTGTAAATAATATAACATCGACGGAGCTAGCAGACTATTTTATTACAAATGATGAAAAAAAAACATTTTAAGATGAATATTCTAAAAAAATATTTAGAATTTACTGACCTATTGACTATTAAAACGCAAGTGAATGGTTATCTATGCAAATTACAAACTTCTCGGCCTAATGAAAAATTGATATTAAGCTGTTTGATTTCTTCTGGGCAACTAATCAACTAACAGAAAATTTCAAGAAGCACAAGATTATTATTATATGAAGCACATTTCAACTGCGTACTTTTATGCTGTCGTTTTATCCGAGTTCATTATCAATGCAGCCATTTTGTTTATCAAAAGACCAGCACATCTTGCACAAAGACAACGTTTTACATATTTTTATACTTAAAATATTAAAATATGCCTTGAGGAAGACAGACAATTGTACTGTTTTTTTTTCTTTCTTTGAACTTTCTTAAATCGCTCTCTTTTGTTAGCTGTTGAAAAATATAGGAAGAGTTACTTTTTTTATAATCGTTTTACCCCAAGCAAGGCAGTACTTCTACTAGTGCGCAGGGGGTTATATAATAGGAGAGTGAAAATAAAGGGGAACAGGGCGTGTCAGAGAATACATAAGAAAAGGATGGAAACATTGGTGTGATGAGAGTTGCGTGACAGCAGAGCGTGAAGGGAAAAGAACAAGATACAGGAGGTTTCAAGAAAGGATGGGATCCAAAGATATGAGAGATGGCAACTGACGTTGCATTTAAACTCATAGAGATCGTAGCTATCAGGGAAGCAACTAGACCAAAAGGATTTCCACAGTTGCGGTAATCATTTCGTTTATTATTTTTAATATTCTTCTTCTTTTCTTCCTCATTGCATATCCCCTGAACTTTAGTTGTCTCTTCCTGATGCTCAATATTAATTTCCTTTTAATTTCCCTTTTTTCCTATACCTCATCATTGCTCACATGCACGGTTCATTATATCCGCAGCATGCTTTTTTACATCCACATTTCAGTTGCTTCAAGTTTTTCCTTCATCTTTGATGATATTGTTCAGCATTCACTGCCATATTGAAGAACTGACATCACATAGCAATCCAGTACTCTCCTCTTTGTTTCTAGTGAAATTGTCCTGTTTCTTAATACTCTACTCAGCTTCTGGAATGCATCATTGTGCTTTTGGATCTCAGGAATATAAATGTATAGAAACTGCCGTGACCACAAAGTGAGGTGTCAGTTTATATATTGATTTTAATATGGAATTGATCCCCCACTTTATATCCAGTATGCTTCTGTAGAACCACATTTCACTTGCTTCAAGTTTTTCTTTCATCTTTGATGATATTGTTCAGCATTCACTGCCATATTAAGGAACGGACATCTCATAGCAATCTAGTATTCTTATCTTTGTTTCTAGTGAAAGTTACATGTCTTTTAATACTTTACTCAACATATTTCGCCATGCCAATTCTCCTTTGAAGTATTTCTATTATTAACTATCATTATTAATATTAAATCATTGCTAATTAACTGAAATATTATCTTTTCTCAACTCAAAATTTCCCAGATTGAGAAATCCAATAATCAGAACAATAATGACTTAATTTCATATTTTTAAATTTTATTCTTTCCCTCCAGGCGACGTGATAATGCTCCAATGGCTGATTTTGAAGCCGTAGAGAGATGCTTAATGTTTATTTGATTCAGTCATATGTCATACATAACCGAACTCCTTACAGCTTAAACGTTTTATCCAGAATTATCAGAAAGTTTTCACCAGAAGGTTGCTAGTTGTTTGGAATGTGTGGATTAGTGTGGAATTGTGGAAGAATGAAAATATACATTTTTCATGCTTAAAAAGAAATGTATTAAAAGAACAGAATAACAAGACTAAGTAGTAGTTAAAGGTTCAATGAGAAAGTTAAGGGTATGAAGAATTGAAGAAATGTTCGTAGTAGTATTTTGTTAGAAAGTTTTCATATGTATGTAGAAGCGTTTCTTTGGTAGAAATGTATTTGAATGAAGAAGAAGGAGTAAAAGGAATCAGCACAAAAGAAAGAAAGAAAGAAAGAGAAGGAGGACGATATGCAACGCAACTTTATGTCCGGGTAGACTTGAGGTTTCTGCTTTCTTACATTTAGCTTGTCGCCTATCCTGCTTCCATCTGTAACTCAATGACGCTGATCGAAGTCATTTATATATCCTTTAAATTTTCGCACTGGATCGCGGAGTCATTTTTGGTCATTCAAATCGCTTCCATTGATCTGAAAATCAATTTAACATCTTCCGGTTTCGACTTTTTCTTTAAGCACGAGGTCAATCTATTTTCTATGCGGCAACATCAGGTTTTCACACGTCATTGTGAAATTTTGTAAAAGTGAAAAAGAAGGTTGATTATAATTTTTAATTTCCTATCCGACAAGTTTATAGGAAATGAGAAAACACTATTGAGGAGAAAGACGATATCAGAACGGTTGTCAAGATGGCAGGAGATGGTGATTGATATTGCATTAAATTTTGTAGGTGACAGGGAAGTAAGAAACGGAAACATCGTTCCACAAGTGAGGAGTACGAGAGAAAATATATTGAATAGAATATACGATTATGTTTAAATATTTCAACTATAAAATAGTGAGATCTAATTGCTAATCAAGTAGGTTAGCCAAATGCAGACGACAATTCTACTCCTGCAGCTTCCTCTCTCGCACTTCCCGCCTGTGGAACTCACTCCCGTATTCTTGCTTTCCTGACGGCTACAACCTCCAGAAATTTAAATGCAAAGCTATATTTTTACTCCACCTAACGACTGATTGGGAATCATTTTCAAGATTGAAGCTAGTTTTAATTTATCGACCTTGCCGGACTTACTTTTAAAACAGATGTAAATAGTTGTGTGACAAGCATAAATATCGAGTTGAAAATTAGTTAAATTCGAAATGTGGTTAATGAAAATAAAAAAAGATCATCACAGGTCGAAGGATAGAGCCCTAAAAAGATATGCATGTTAGTTTCAAAGTGTCTAAAACAGTGGCTGCTCAATTTTGGCTTTTACTACACAATCTGTTAAATAAGATTAGATCAGTCAGTCAGTTTAGGTGCCATACGTGATACACGCTTGGGCGATCATGTCTCTAAAGAGACATGACTGACTGGGCAGAAGATTATCCCACAGTAGGTTGCCATTGCTTTCTGCGGTAGACTGGTTGCCGACCAAGGCTATAGAACCCAGTCTGTCCTGCTATTTAACCCATAACTGGAAAGAAGAGACGGATTAATACCTTTCCCAAGGGTATTTGCGCGGAAGTGAATACAATGGATTCAGCTGGATTTCGAACTCGGCTCCTCGGTTTCTCGTTCCGAGCCGATATCCACTGTACCACAACGCACAAGATTAGATCAAATATCGAATATTTGGCCGGTGACATCATATATTTCTAAATTGTGAAGAACGCCAGCATGTTAAAAAATATAAAGCCATATTGTGGATCGGGAATGAAGGCCGAGTGAAGCGAAATGCTTATTATATTATTATATTATATTTTTTTAAACAGGATAAGTTAGGCCATGAAATCATCTGAATTTAGTTTACTTATAGTGTCTGAGTTTGTTTTTTTCTCTTTTAACAGTATATCAACGTCTGTCGGTTATTGATATATCCCGGAAAGGAATATCAGTGTAAACATTAGTGGAAGAATGGTACTCGACACAGAAATACGATATAACGGTTGTATTGTACTATTGTACAATTAACAATAAGATACAGACAAGCAATCAACGAGTAGAAGCGGAATAAACTATCAAGTAGAGAATGTCTTCGCCTAAGACGTTTGCTGTATTTACTAGCCTTCCCACGCAAGGCCGGATGTGACACATGGTCATTTTATAGTGGGTATTCCCGGCCATATAGCCGGGCCAAAAAATGTCTGTCTATTTTTCCCCAGTATGGTTCTACCCTTCGGCGGAACCACGACTGGGTTTGTGCTCTCTGCTCGGAAGCAGAGGGCTGACAGTGTTATAGAGCAGTCATCCTAAGACGATTGCTGTATTTACTACCCTTCCCACGCAAGGCCGGATGTGACACATGGTCATTTTATAGTGGGTATTCCCGGCCATATAGCCGGGCCAAAATATGTCTGTCTATTTTTACCGAGTCGTGGTTCTACCCTTCGGCGGAACCACGACTGGGTCTGCTCGGAAGCAGAGAGCGCCCTCTACCCGAAGGCAGAGTGATGACAGTGTTATAGTACAGTCATCCTAAGACGTCTGCTCTCCCTCGTACCGCTTTAACTGTCCTTTATAGTCTAGATCATTCCATTCTCGTGGATGGCAGGATGTTCCACTAAAGCAGTTATTTATTGTCATAAATGTTTATTTTTTTAATTTTTTCAAGTTCGGTTATAGTGTGAGGCCTGATTTTGTCATATTGTAATGAAAAAGTTTTGATTTTCTTGTTGTGTTATTTATTTTAGAAATCCGAATATGTCTTCTAGTTCTGTATTAAAAAATGTATAATAATTTCCTCCTTCAAAAATCTATCATGGTAATGATATTTTTTTCATTCAAAAATGTATTTTTTCTAAAAAATCTATTTTTATGTATATATTTCTATAAAAGTATATTTTTATACTTTCATAGTATTTTCACCCCAGTTTGGGGGTTAACTATTTGCCCATAGCTAGGACCTAAACTGGTGATACCACTCCGGGTCAGGGTAAAATCAACAACAATTAAGATGTGGTTCGATGCTCACACAACCTCCCAAACAAAGGCTTACTGGCGGATACAGTTGATTGTCATAACAAGGACCTTTATTTAAAGACAATTTTTGAATCTATTAAAAGAAGTTATTTATTGCTGTCTTTATTCAACTAAACGTACCAGAATTCCTACAGTTACCCACCTTTTGCTGAAATCGGGCAATATCAAACGCTTTTTATCAGATCTAATCTTCATCTTGAGCTGATGATCAAAGAATCTAATCAGATTATAAGAATAACGTTCATATTGCAAAATTCGTTCCAGATTACCATTTGAGCTACGGTCAGCAAGGTCAGAAACACCATCCGTTTCACCTCAGACACGGGTGCGACACATTATCGAACACTTAAGCGAGATCAAAGGACACGAGCTGCTCGGGAGTGATACGAGTCGTCAACTCGCCGATCTATTGCTTTGCTTGAACAGTATTTTTCCCATCAGAATGCAATGCTTTATCAACACATGAAATTAAGATTTTTTTCAGTATCTTTAAAATGTGCAACAGTAGCTTCACTTAAATAACTAACGGACCGTACTATTATTTCGATCATTTGGGCATATTGTCCTCATTCCATGCGCCATGCCACTTTTGGATAACTTAGTTTTCTCCCTTTAACTCAAATTATTTGTTTACCACTGCTGTAGCCAGGTATTGAACTCACAAATCTCTAAGTCAATCACTGGATCTAACCAACGCTTTTATCTATTTGACCATGTGTCGTTCTTTGTTGTTAATTGTTATGATTACGTTTGTTTGTGGTTTTATGTGCATTCATCTCTTTTTAATTTGTTTATTATTCACTCAGCTTAACATATCTATCTATCTATCTATCTATCTATATATATATATATTTCTGCGAGACTTTTCATATCTATCTATCTATCTATCTATCTATCTATTTATCTATCTATCTGTTTACTTTTTTATTTATTTACTCAATTTCTTTACTTACTAATTGGTTGCGTAAGAAGTAGAAAAAGATATAGACAAACAGAAAGTTACAAATTTAGAAACATATCGATATCGTTAACAGCGTGAAATGTCTAGACAAAAGAACTAATAATATAGATTTAAGTGAGATAGATAGATAGATAGATAGATACATACATACATACATACATACATACATACATATAAAAAGACTGCGATAGATAGATAGATATGAATAATCTGGTATAACACACACGCGCACGCACACACATATATCGATAGATAGAAAGACTGCTGTAGATAGCAAGATAGAAAGCTATATAGATATGTCGAGATTGCAATAGATAGATAGATAGATAGATAGATAGATAGATAGATAGATAGATCAATGTTTAATTCACTATGTTACTATTTAAAATTCGTATCTTTGGTTTCTTTTATCGTCTTTGTGTTTATTAAGAAATTGTAAGCTGCTTAGTTTAAATCTAGGTTTCTTTTCAGAAAGTAGACTTAAAACTACTTTGTTTCAACTACTAAAAGAATAACCTTTATATAATCTAGATGGTTTTAGTGATTTTATAATATACATCGCGAAATATCAATAATCGTCCTTAAGCTCGATGTCACATCCAATGTGTAGAATTTATACCACAATTATTTGGATACCTTAAAATATGAATTCTTTACATAGACCCTACAGCAAAATATTATAGCTGTTGTTCTACTGATAGGTGAAGTTGTACAATATTTTTATGTTGGTTTGTTATTTTATGCTTAATGGTTTTAATATTTAATCATATTTTATATTACTGTTTCTGTGATATGATTGGTAACGATATGTCGGTTTCCTTGTAGATTTTTTTCTCTTTTTTTTTACCGTCGTGTTTGTTAGCGATGATTTAACTCAAGAGATATCAAATTAATGGCAGGTTAAATTACGCGATAATCTATTTGTTGTGCAGCCAATGTATATGACATTTTTATTAGTTTTATTGTTATATTATTATTATTAATTCGATTGACGCAACTCTTTTATATTTTTTTAACATTTAGAGAAGAAAGCGATTTAAGAGAAGGAAAATATCCAGTGTTTGAAAATGTGTATCAGTATCTTTTACACTATATCAGTCATCTTAAAGTTGTGTTTAAAAACTGTGTCAGTTAAGTGCCATACGTGAAACACGCTTGGGCGATCATGTCTCGAAAGAGACATGACTGACTGGGCAGAAGATTATCCCGCAGTAGGTTGCCATTGCTTTCTGCGGTAGACTGGTTGCCGACCAAGGCTATAGAACCCAATCTGTCCTGCTATTTAACCCATAACTGGAAGGAAGAGACGGATTAATACCTTTCCCAAGGGTATTTGCGCGTAATTGAATACAATGGATTCAGCTGGAATTCGAACTCGGCTCCCCGGTTTCTCATTCCGAGCCGATATCCACTGTACCACAACGCACATAACTGTGTACATGTATTAAAAATATTTTTAATTCTACAAAATATCATCAGTTTTAATGAAAATAGCTTTGCTTCAAGAAAAGAATATAATGTTGATCAACGTGTCTAAACGAATGAAATGTTTTCAGCGAGTATGACATGCAACAGAAATTTGCACTATATGATAGGGATCAGGCTCATTTTGATATTTTTCAGTTTTCTTTTTTTTTTTAATAGTATCACCCCGAGCACGTAAGTTAATGCAATGAATTCAAGTGGAATTTGAACTTGGTTTTCCTATTTCTTGTTCTGAACTGATATCCACTGCACCACAACACACCAGGAAACATAAATCCATATTTATACTTTGTTTTTTTTTTTAAATTCTAATCATTAGTCTTTAAAACAAACATTACCAAAGAGTTTGAGTTTTGTTTAACGGCATATCAACCTGTGTGGGTTATTTAATGCCAAAAGGAAGGGTTTTAAGACGTTTTTTAAATGTTCAGTTATAGGGAGATTGTTGATTTAGTCAGATTGTGATGAAAATTTGTTTTTATTTTTTTTTATTTTTAAAAGTGAAGATGTCTTCTAGTTTTCTTAGCTGATTAATTAATAAGATGAATTAATCAAACATCTTTCTATCAGTATAATAGAACTCTCTTGTCATTCTGATCAATGCAAAAAAGATAGTAGCTAGCATACGCAACAAACCTTACGGGTTTGAAAAATTAATATTTTTAGTTGTAGTATTAGTATTATAATTATAGAAGAAATCTCCAAGCTTCTTCTCCTTCATGTGTCTTGTCTCTTCAGGACGTAGGCGATCATGGACTTCGGCTCTTTTTGTGGTCGCTCTCAATAATTTTTCTTCAGGTATCTCTTCTAAGCCCTGCTCCGTCAAACATTTGCTCAGACCTAGCAACTACGTCTCGTGCTGCTTTCCTCTTTCTCGAAGTCCATTTATCCGACCTGTGATTATCAAGTCCTCCGTGTCCTCTTTCCTCATTACGTGTCCCAGGAACCTCATTTGCTTCTTCTTGATATTTAATATCAGTTTTCTTCTCGTCAAGTAAAATTATTGAAAACATCGGTTTGATATCTCCAACAGCTACGTAGAAAAACAAATGCAAAATGAAAAGTAAAAATATCGAAAGGATTTTAACACGTAAGAACAAATAATAAGAATGCGTGCTTTATGTCTTTGAGACACCCATTTATTTCAACATATCAGCGTTAGAGTTAAGTTTACGTTTCGGAGGCAACCATTTTCCACTTGAACACATTTAGCTATATCTTTATTTCGGCCCATCACTAGTCAGTGCGAATTTAAATATCAATGACTGTAATTATACACTGGGCCGAAGAAACAATCAGGTAAACTTTCAGTCAGTTAAGTGCCATACGTGAAACACGCTTGGGCGATCATATCTTGAAAGAGACATGATTGACTGGGCAGAAGATTATCACGCAGTAGGTTGCCATTGCTTTCTGCGGTAGACTGGTTGCCGACCAAGGCTATAGAACCCAATCTGTCCTGTTATTTAACCCATAACTAGAAGGAAGAAACGGATTAATACCTTTCCCAAGAGTATTTTCTCGTAAGTGAATGCAAGGAATTCAACTGGAATTCGAACTCGGCTCTCCGATTTCTTTTTCCGAGCCGATATCCACTGAACCACCACGCACATCCTTTAGACTTTAGTCTACTGAAAATTTCTAAGAATAAAAGAAAAATGTAAATTTGATGTTGTTATCTCAATTATTAAGTCGGTCCAGTTTTAAAATCGGTTTAATGAAAAATCCAAGGCCCTGTTAAAACTATGATTTTTAAGTTTTTTTCATATTTAGGATTTTTAATTTAAATTTTTGACGAATCTTATTTAGGATTTTTGATTAGTCCACGATTACGTAAGTTTTTTTTTCCATTAAGAAATGAAAAGTTGACTAATGCATTACACAATCAACCGCAGAAAATTACAAAAATAAATTCTAAATGAAAATTTGCGTTGTAATCGTGGTCATTATGCGGTTCCGTTTTTAACATCGGTTTAATGAAAGTTCCGTCACTCTGATAAAACAACGATTTTTAATTTTTGTCATATTTAGGATTGTTTAATTTAAAGTTTTGGCGAAACTTATTTAG
This sequence comes from Ascarosepion bandense, assembly GCA_037127315.1. Lineage (NCBI taxonomy): Eukaryota > Metazoa > Mollusca > Cephalopoda > Sepiida > Sepiidae > Ascarosepion > Ascarosepion bandense. Next base: position 93,604 of record JBBBDQ010001103.1, on the reverse strand, counting down.
GATTTTTGATTAGTCCATGATTACGTAAGTTTTTTTTTCCATTAAGAAATGAAAAGTTGACTAATGCATTACACAATCAACCGCAGAAAATTACAAAAATAAATTCAAAATGAAAATTTGCGTTGTAATCGTGGTCATTATGCGGTTCCGTTTTTAACATCGGTTTAATGAAAGTTCCGTCACTCTGATAAAACAACGATTTTTAATTTTTGTCATATTTAGGATTGTTTAATTTAAAGTTTTGGCGAATCTTATTTAAGATTTTTGATTAGTCTACGATTACGTAAGTTTTTTTTTCCATTAAGAAATCAAAAACGGACTAATGCATTGCACAATCAGCCGCAGAAAATTACAAAAGTAAATTCTAAATGAAAATTTGCTTTGTCATTGCGATTGTTAGAATATTCTAATTTAAACTTTTGATTAGGCTCCATTGTCTTCATTTAGACTTCTCCTAATTATTTGACCTGCTTACATGAACTTTTAATTAGAATAACTATAATAGCACATGGCAGATTTTACAGATTTTTTGTCAGTACGAATTTTAACCTTTTTAATTTTTTTTTTTAATCATATCAATCAGAGCAAGGCGGTAACGCCACTTATGTGCAGGGGGCTACGGAAGCGTGAATATATTAGAAAAGAAAAAGCCGGAAACCACATCCTAAACAGGAAACAAGGGATGAGCCTCTTCACCCGTTCGATAGATGTGGGTGGAGTGTGAACTGGGCGATAGTTTAGTGTATCTACTCCAATTGAAAAAAAAAAAAGAGTAAAACAATGGAAAAGAGTAAAAGATTGGAAAAGAGAAAACCGGAAACCACATCCTAAACAGGAAACAAGGGATGAGTCTCTTCACCCGTTCAAAAGACGTGGGTGGAGTATTCTCCCTGACATAAACTTTTTTCACATTCAACACGACTATAAATGTATAATATAAATTATAAAAAGCATTTCGATTTAAAATAACTTTACTAATACATATTTTCTTACTTTAAATTGAGTTTTGATCTGTTTGGGTGCTTAAAACTGGAAAACAAATATTTATATGTTTTGTTTTTTTATATAATCATATTGCCCCAAGCAAGGCATTTTATTTCCACTGTTTTGCAGGGGGTTACATCGGGGGAAAGTTATGAGAAAAAGTGACAGGTTATAGGAGATGTCAGGAAAAGTTAAGAGAAGTATGAGAATACTGATGAGAGTGGAGTGGACGGAGAAGGGAGTATGGGAGAGAGAGAGAGAGAGAGGATGCGGGTTAGTGAGATAGGATATGACTATTGACTTTATATTTAAATTCTTGGAGATTATAGCTATCGGGAAGCAAGTAAACGGAAGGGAATTCCACAGAAAGTGCGAAAAAAGAAACTGCTGGAGTAAAATTGCGCGTTTACAATTTATTGGTTTCACAGTAAAATGGTATTTTGTATTATGTATTTTGTTTATTATTTATTGACTACAAAGACGAATGGAGTATAAAGGAAGGAAATAAATACCATTGGTTCGAAACGGGTGTTGCTCACTATTTGTTGGGATGACCTCCCCTCTCCTTCCTAAATTCATAGACAAACCGGATACAGGCTTACTAAGCCTTCTTCCAAATCAATAAAAACTGCGAAAATCGTTAAAGTTATAACACTGCCCATTTACTCTACATAAAAAACATACTTCTGCACTGTCTTATTTTATTCCATATGACAATCAGCTTCATAAGTTACATAACGTATTGCCTTGCCTATAAAAATCATTTTTCTTGTGTAAATATCCCCGAAAATCACGCAGCTTCCTATACATTGAAAGGATTAAATCTCTCTTAATTAATAATTTCTAAATAGTTACCATACATTTCGTATTTCTTTTGTGTTTGAGTTTTGTTTAACGGCATATCTGTGGGTTATTTGAAACCAAAAAGATGACATTTTAAGGTGTTTTTAATGTTGGGTTATAGTGAAAAGGTTACTCAGATTTTAATGAAAGTTTTTTGTTTTTATTATATTTTTTTAGAAAACTGAAAATGTCTTCTAGTTTTGTATTCAAAAATGTTTTGCTGAGAATATTTTTCCTTTCAAAGATGTGTTATGGTAATAATTTTTCTTCAAATATGTATATTTTTCTATCAAAGTTGATTTTTATGTATATGTTTATATAAAAGTATATTTCTATACTTTCATGGTGTTTTGACAACAGTTTGGGTGTTACTATTTACCCATAGCTGTGACCCTAACATGTGCTCCGACTCCGCGTCAGGGTGGACCTGGGAACAACAGCAATTAAGAGATGGTTCCATGCTCTTCACCACCTCCCAATCAGATGCCTTGGTGCCAGATGCAGTTTACCGTCATGCCCAGGACGCTTAGTATTTCTTAGTCTGTGATGATATAATCAGATTTTCATGCTGAAATATCTTATTACGGTATCTTCCTTAAAAATATGAGCATGAGATTTACGTTTAACCCATCGGAGGTTTATATAATTCGCAAAATATGCTAATTGATTTTACCATCCGTATTCTAATGCACAGACGAGAATGGTAGGAGAATTGAAAATAGAACAAAAACAAATTGATTTCGTTAAAAAGAAAATGGAATAAATAAAATCGATATTTATAATCAGAATTATAAAAGCAAAATCATCCCAATACTGAATTACATAAACCTATGTTTTATAAACTCCCGCAAAAGAATTAGAGAAGTTGCGACATAAAAAGTATTTGAAGATCTCAGAAAGCTTGAACTATTTGCGAAAGTTATTATAATATTGCAGAAAATATACTGAAAAGAAACACATAAGAAATGATAAGGAATTCATTAAATAAAGAAATGTATGACTGGCCACTCGTATGCTAGGGAGCCTGTCTACAAGGGCTGCTATGTAATTCGCGTTGCAGACGCTTGCTCAGACACACGTGTTTTTGTTCAACACCCATATAGCCCACAGTGGTTTATAATGCAACTATACAGAGCAGACCTTACTTACAGTTTCTGGGTGAGAGTGCGTTGTCTAGCGTAAACAACAGTCTGAACAAGGTTAGGGGACTCATCTTCTCAGTCACGATGATTTATGCTATTCAGCTTTAAAATCATCGACAGCTCTTCTAGGGAGCCATCTATCAAATTTCACTCACAAGGTATGGGTCAATCCGTGGTAAGTTCTTCAGATGGTTTCGAAAGTTTCGCATGCTGTTTTCGCTCCCTTCTGATCAATAACATCAGAAGTGAAATTTCAACCTATGTAAGTCCTATTTAATGAATGCAACAATAGGGAAACAAAAAGGGGTGTTTGTTATAATATATGTAGACGCTACTTACATATTATTTAACAATCTCTGTTTGGAATTGATTGTGGGATAAATATGTATTAAATTGAATTTACATTATGTTGTATTGAATTTGGCAGGGGAAATGAGAAATATACAACTTTAGGTAAGCTGTATTTGAGAGCTAATTTTCAAGAGGTAGACTAAAGATGGTATCATAAGTCTGCTTGATTCTTAGTCTGTATGTAAGGTACATCCTGAGAATACCATATAAATAACTGACTATTCTGTTTTTATCACGTGGAAATACGTAATACATATCATAGATGCTGTCTGGTTTGGCAGCTAGAGGTGGTGTAATTGTTAGCAAGCTTTTCTCGCTAGAATCATTACAATAGAGCAGTGATTTTGATCCACACTGGGAGTCCCGCCTTGTGCCACACCTAAGCTGCGCTTAGAAAATCACCATAGACGCTGTCTTGTTTCAAAGAAAAAAAAGGTAAAAAATAAAAGAAAGAAATGATGCCGAAAAAAGGAACAAATGGAGAAGAATAGAAAGATAAGAGAAAAAATAAACAATAAACATAAAAAGAAAGGAAAGAAAGTTATGAAGAGGAAAGGAAAGGAAAAGCAAGAGAAAAATAAACAAATGACTAGGAAATGAACGAGTGAAAGTATTGAAGAACAAAGGAAAAAGGGACAGGGAGAAAATAAACAGACGAAAAATAACTTTAAGAAAATATGAAGAAGAAGAAAAACGACAGAATATAGTGAGAAAGAAAAATGAAGCAATGAAAGAAAGTAATGAACCGGAAAAGAAAAAAGGAAAGAATTAAAAAAGAATTAGATGATGAAAGGAGGAATGAAATAAAGAAGAAAAAAGAAAATAACGAAGAGGAAAAGAAAGAAAAAGAAAGAAAATAATGTAAATGGAAAGAAAGAAGCAATGAAAGAAAGTAATAAATGAGATAAGTAATAAGGTGTGAAAGTAAAAACAAATGAAAGGAGAAAAGGAAAAGAAAAAGAAAAACGAACGAAAGCTACAAAGAAAGAATGTAATGACTATGAAAAAAAAATAACGAAGAGAAAAGAATGAAGCAATGAAAGAAAGTAAGGAACAGAAAAAAGAGAGGAAATGAAATTAACAAAGAGCGAATGAAAGAAATCCCGAAAGATATACGGAAAGAATGAATAAAAAAATAATGTGTTGGAAATGAAAGAAAGAAAATAACAAACAGGAAAAGATATAAGCACTACAAGAAACTAATGACCAGATACGAGGGTCATTCAATAAATGAGGTGAATCTTTCGGTATAAGGACTTCTAATACAACTAGAGGTTAGCTTTTTTTTTATTTTACAACGTAGTCTCCCAGCAGTGTCACACATTTTCCTCATCTGTGCAAAAGCTTCTGTATTCCCTCAGCTTAAAATCTTTGGACTGGTGTCTCAGCCAATAGCTCATAGCACTTTTGACTTCATCGTCACTTTCAAACTTCGTGCCTCTCAAGAACGCTTTATCCTCAACATTGCTCCGTCCTTCTTTAGACAATTTAGCTCGTTGTAGACGTTTTTGGGTGAAACATGTAGCACCATAAACAGTCGACATTCTCCTATGAATTTCAAAAGGTTTGCATCTTTCAGCAACCAAAAAGTTGATAACTAACCCCCATTCAATCCTGGAGCATGCTTCTTGGTCGGTCTTCTTTGTTAATCTCCAAAATTCTCAAAGTTTTTTTTCAATCTACAAAAAAATTAAATTCCTTTGAAAAAGGAGTAAAGGGAATTTTTAAAGAAAGTTAGCTTCTATCTGTTTTAGAAGTCCTTATACCGAAAATCCACATAATGTATTGAATGATACTCGTAGATAGTTTCTTGGAACCTGAATTGAATATAAATGTCATTGGTTTCGTCAAGACGAATAGTTCCCGGGAATCAGCATGAAATAACTCGTAAGTAATCTACGTGTTGCAGTGACGATCGCTAACAAAAACAATGGTCCCAACGTAGTTTACGTAACTAAACTTACTGAATTTTTCCATTTGTGGTAATTCATGTCAACAAAAAATTGTCAGAAGTTGTAAGTTTCAGATTTTCAAATTTGGGATAAAGAATACCCAACTTCTTTTGATCATGAGGACACGTTTATTCGGTACCATGGAGAGGAAAGATGGCTGTCACTTGCAATTTGTATTTCATATCCGTGTTGCGTTTACAAAACTGATAGATACAGATGATTATAGAAGATTGATATTACTTTTATAATTGAATATTCTGATTTTTTTTTCAGTCAAATGAGCAGAAGATTTCCTTAAAGGAAGAAGTCAAGTGGTTGTTATTGCGCATGAAAAGCTGATCTAATTAAAAAAAAAAAGAAAAATTGATAAGAAAAATTCAGTTATTTGTGGTGTGATCCGTTTTTAAAAAACTGCTATCTAGCAACAGTACTTAAATTTATTTAAAAATTTCTATAATTCTGGAAAGTGTTCTTTATATATATATATATATATATATATGTGTGTGTGTGTGTGTGTGTGTGTGTGTGTGTGTGTGTGTGTGTGTGTGTGTCTGTGTGTGTGTGTGAATATGTATATACATAGATAGACATATAGATATACGTTGGTATATATGTATATACATATATATATGCGTTGGTATATATGTATATACATACATATATGAGTGTATATATATATATATATATATATATATATATATAATTTCTTTCGTGAGAAGTTTTGTCCTTCCGGGTTTTATGGATTAAAGTGATGATAAAGGTAATATTTTTCTTAATGCAATTATAGAAAGTGAGAAAGATGTATTAAACGTACATTTATTAATCATATTTATAGACATTTTCGTATTATATACATACATATATATGGATATATATATATATATATATATATATATATATATATATATGGGTGTGTGTGTGTGTGTGTGTGTGTGTGCGTGTGTGCATAATAAAAAGATATATATTTTTATATATCAGCAACAATATTGGAGAAATATTTCCGACAAGTTGAAAAAGCTTTCTCGTAAAGCGTTCGATCAAGTGCTAAATGTTCACATGCATCACAAGAAAGCTTTTCAATTTGTTAAAGATTTTCCCCATATATATATATATATATATATATATATATATATATATTTATATATATATATATATATACTAGCAGTATTGCCCGGCGTTGCTCGGGTGTAATAAAAGCTTTGAAACTAATCCATGGCCCTGGAGCTCAGACTATTTGGACGTTGGCAGGAAAGATTAAAAAGCAATAGTTGTTTCCAGTTAAAGCGAAATCTTACAATGAAAGAAAAATGAATGGATGTAAGTCAAATTTTGATTTCCTAGTATCGATATCAAATAATTTTTTCGTCGTAAACTGAATTTAGAAGGCTAAATAAGTCCTATGAGTTAATGGTATGATGGCTGAGACTAAAAACTTCAATTATACCTACTTTGATGCAAAGCCGAAGCAAAAACTAAAATAAAAGAGCTGAAAAAATACAGACATACAGGCAGATAAACAGACACACACACAAACATCTTGCCTTTTTGATTAAAATCGGACCACTCCTTCTATAATATATCCGTTTCGGAGTCCATAGGTAACGGACACACACACACACACACACACACACACACACACACACACACACAAAATTCCATTTACAAAAAAGTTTAAATTCAGCACTGAGTTATTACGCAAGTTTCAACAATATTGGTCACATCAAGCGGTTAGTAAGCGGTTAACCCTTTGCTCTTGATTGAATCTAATTAGCAAATGAATGATGATCATTTTGATTTTACTGTGTATGTCCAGTTCTTTGGATTTTGAACTAATCACAAATAACCACGTAAAAAATGCTATTGATGCATGTCTTCTCTCTACAGCTATGGGTTGAATGTGAGGACAGATTGAGTTCTATAGCTTTGGTTGTCTACCTGTCCATTACATAAAAAATGCCAACATAATGCGGAAAAAATCTTCTGACTATTCAGTAATGGATCGAAAGGGAGATGATTGCCTAAGGGATATATATATATATATATATATATATATATATATATATATATATATATATATATATATAGACATCCGCAGACAGATCTGTTTCGCTGTATCACAGCTCATCCGTAAGGTTAGATTCCGATTGCTTTTAACACAGGACTGAAATCCGCAGACAGAACTGTTGCGCTGTATCACAGCTCATCAATACGGTTAGACAGTCGATTGCTTTTTACCCAGGATTGAAACCCGATCGAATTTGTGTCAGTCGGTGATTCTACCTCTGAATTACGGGTGCTCGCTAGAAAAAGCAGACTTTTTTGCGTGTATATTATCATTATACACGCCCAATAGCTGAGAGTGTTCTAATTCATTGCTGAATGAACGATGTGTAGATGTCAGAGTAGCTACTGTTTTTCAAAGTCTACCATTCTTCAAAAGTGCTCAATCATTGTGTGAGACCATATATATATATATATATATATATATATAAAATGTTCTACATTTTTAAAATGTTTTTTAATAGATAACATGGTACTTATTATTATTATATTGCAAGTCTAAAGCTCTTAAGTTTCAGTTTTCAATACACCATCATCAGGCAATTGAACGCCGAAACTAGTCTGTGTATACACCCCTTATATATATATATATATATATATATATAAATAATACAAATCCTATATCATCCACCAACTAACAAAAACACACTAAGTAAAATTGCACACACACAAAAGTGGAATCAAACGACAAAATCAGACCAATTCATATTTTGCAGGTCAGTATGAAAAGTAAAATTCTGGATCCTGTTTGGATTGAAAATAGAAAATTTATATATAACGTTTTTAAACCTAGTAATATTATGCGGTATAGGTAATTTTGGAAGGAATGGAATCAAACTCTTTAATCTTGCATTTGGACATATTCAAATTGGTTTATTCGATTGAAACAGCTATATAGATATTCTAATGAAAATTTATTCCTTAAATTCTTTCTATCTATCTATTTATCTATCCCAGGGTATTCATTATCTATGTATCTATGCATGTTCACTCTCTCTTTACTCTCCCTCTCTATATATCTATATATTTCTTCGTATTTATATCTAAGCCTATCTATCTATCTATCTATCTATCTATCTATATATATATATATATATATATATATATGTTCACATGTAAATCTTCGTTTCTATATTTTATCACACATTCCCTCTTTATCATTTTAGCTATAATCATATCGAAATCTTTGTCTCTCTCACTTTTCTTTTTCTTTGTATCTATCTGTGCATGTTCGTATCTAACTCTTTCTCTCTCTCCATTCTCTCTGTGTATTTGAGTGCATTTATATCTAAAACTTTGTCGCTCGCTTTGTCTCACTCAATCGCTCACTCACTTTATCTATCAGTGCATGTTCATATATATCCTTTTGTTGATCTATCTCTCTATTTTTATCTGTGCATATTGATGTCTTTTTATTTCTCTCTCCTTCTCTCTATCTAGTAGTGCATATTCATAGCTAAGTCTTTAACTTTCTCAATCTCTGTATATTTAAATTTTATATATATATATATATATATATATATATATATATATATATATATATATGTGTATCGAGACAGCAAATAAGCTTTGAACCAACATACTAAAAATATATTTAATGTTGAAAAATTTTTATCTTCATTTTCAACTGAAAGTAAAGCCAAAATACGATGTTGAGGACGATTCATGATTAAACATAATTGACATTCATTTTCTCTTATATTTAACAGTATATGTTTAGATAATATATATATATATATATATATATATATATATATATATAAAATTTAAATGCGATATACACACACACACATATATATATATATATATATATATATAATATCGCATTTAAATTTTATCAGTGAACGAACTAAAACTACTCTGTGTAATTATTGTGAGAGAAAATTTAGATTTCTCTATAATATTATGTCTTCTACTGTAGGCTTTAACAAACTGCACTGCTCGTAGCAAATTGAAGAGGTTTTTGATATGATTTTAAATTTCTTGCGCATTCCTCGGAAAGAAAAATTCTGAATCTCGACAGGAATTTCTTTTCACACAAAGTAAAGCATTTATTTGGACCATGTTGGAAATGCCTGGCTGTATTTGACCAGAAAAATGCTAAAAGCAATATGTGTACTTCGAATATCTCAGATCCTTTAGAAGACAGAAAGAACTTTCCGTGCAAGAAGGTGAAAACAGAATAGATGTTTTCAAAGGAAATATACATTTGCAGTAGTGGTTTTGTGCTCGGGAGATAATGGCTTTGGTCGTCTGCAATTCCACTCTTGCTTGCAGTTATCCGAGTTGCAATAAAGCCATAAAGTTTATCGGCTGTCAAGAATAAAAATAGCTGAATATATTTCTTTAAAAAAGTGTCAGATACTGAAAAGTACCAACGTTGCAAGAGAGTCAGATATGAAGACGAAAAAGATTTGAAGGTGAGTGAAAAGAAAGAAAATGTCGGTCAGCATATATGCTAAGATGGAAAAAATAACAAAAAACAAAAATGACAGAAAGTTAATACGAGGTTAGAACACAAGAATGAAAGAAAGAAAGAAAGAAAGAAAGAAAGGAAGAAAAAGGCTAATTTTTAACAATAAAGAATGACTTAAACTTAGAAAGAAAAGAAAAACAATATGACAAACTCTAGGTTGCAACAAGAAATAAACATATAAAGGAAGAAGAAATAAAGAAAGAATGAAATAAAGAAAAAAAAAGCAAATCAGTGGTTAGACCAAAAAATAAATAAAAGTGTAAAAAGTTAATAAGAAAGAAGGGAAAATGAAAGAAAAAATATACAAAAAATGAATATGAACAAAAATGAAAGTAAAAGAATTATAAAAAGTGAATAAATAAGAACAAAAGAATGAAACAAAAAAAGAAAGAAAGGCGAAAGAAAGAAAAATAATGAAAAAGAAAGAAAAACAATTAGATAAAAAAAGCTAATTCATGGTTAATACAAAAAAGAAAGAAACAAAATTTTAAAAAGTGAATAAATAAGAAGGAAAAAGTCAGTCAGTTAATTGCCATACGTGATACACGAAAAGACATGACTGACTGGGCAGAAGATTATCCCGCAGTAGGTTGCCATTGCTTTCTGCGGTAGACCTGGTTGCCAGTCAAGGCTATAGAACCAAATCTGTTCTGTTATTTGACGCATAGCTAGAGGGGGAAGAGATGTATGATATTATTATGTTGTAATTATTGGGGGATCAGTTTATCCTTTCATAACAATATTAAACTGGTCCCCCACTTTATGCCTAGTATAAGGCTTAATCATGATTCCAACTATTATATTCAGTCACTCAGCTAACTGCCATACGTGATACACGCTTTCGAGACATGATTGACTGGGCAGAAGATTATCCCGCAGTAGGTTGCCATTACTTTCTGCGGTAGACTGGTTGTCAGCTAAGGCTATAGATCCAAATCTGATCTATTATTTGACTGATAGCTAAAGGGGGAATAGATGTATTATATTATTATGCTGTAATTAGTGGGGGATCAGTTTATCCCTTCATAACAATATAAAACTGATCCCTCTGTTTATGCCCAGTATAAGCCTCAATCATGATTCCAACTATTATATTCAGTCAGTTAGTTAACTGTCATATGTGATACAGGCATTAGTCGATCATGTCTCGAAAGAGACATGACTGACCGGGCAGAATATTATCCCGAAGTAGGTTGTCATTGCTTTCTGCGTTAGACTGTTTGCCAGCCAAAGATATAAAACCCAATCTGTTTTATTATTTAACCCTTAACTTGAGGGAAGGGACGGATTAATAACTTTCCCAAAGGTATTTGTGCGTAAGTGAATGCAAGGATTTCAACAAGAATTTGAACTCGGCACCCGGATCCACAGCACCACAACGTATTTCCGCGTCATGAAACACACCGCGATTAAAAAGAAAATTGCCCATCGTTGAGTTAGTCTGTGATGATATTTAAACCAGAGGCGACACAAAAGTAATCAAATTATTTCGAATACGCTATTTTTGTTACTTTATTGGAACGACTAGCCGATTTAAAAGATTTCACAATATAAGATGTGCGCTTATTGAATGCATTTGAGTCTAAACGGTCTTAGCGTCTTCTAACTATAAAATCGGAGCTAATTTTTTTTTAACAGCTCAGTAAAATGCTATATCAGTTTAAGCGATTTCCTTCCTATTTTCACTGATCCCAGCAATTCTGAAAGCTCTTAACCAACTTGTCAGACTTGATAAAATCCTGTGTACAGTATATTTCGACGTTTAGTAAGACCAGGATTTAATAGCTAACCTTTTCATTTAATGCATTCTCTAGGTTTCACATGCCGTTACTAATTTCTGAACTTATATCCTTTTATCAAGGATCGTACCATTAATTTAGTTTTATTGACACTTCAGTTCGTAAAGCGCAGCTTTTCAAATGGCAGCAGTTTTAGTCTATCACCACACGAAACCAAACGCCTCCATTTCAATCAACGGAAGTTCCTGTTAGTTTCAGTGTATAAAAGTAGTTTGAATATTCCCTGAAATATGCTGATTTTCTTTCTTTCTCTATTTCTTATGCTCTACATTAGTGATTTTCTTCTTTCTTTCCTCATTAACTTTAGAATTTCTCTATTGTTTCTTTTTTTTTTATTTCTCACCTTTTCTAAGTATTTCAGTATTTTTACATTCACTATTTAATATCTACAATTATATATTTTGGTTTTTCTGTTTATCTCATTTTGCATATTTTCTTTTCGCTTTAACAACGTAATTTGTACATTGCTGTGTTTATTCTTTTCTGTCCTTTGTTTCTTATTATCCTTTTAAGTTTCTTTATTTTCTTTCTTTTTCCATTTGTTTGCTTTAACTTCTTTTTCATTTCTTTATTTTCCTTCCTTCTTTCTTTCTGTTTCTCTTTTATTTTTATTCACTTTTTACAATTTTCTTTCTTTTTGTTTTAACCACGAATTAGCTTTCTTTATGTTATTCTTTCTTTTACCATTCTTTTTCATTTTTTCTTTCTTTCTTTCTTATTCACTTTTTACAATTGTCTTTCTTTATTTTTTGTATATATTTTTTTTTCCTTTTTTGCTTTCTTTTATTTTCTTTCTTATTTATTCGCTTTTTGAAATGTTGTTTCTTTCTTTTTTGTATTAACCGCGAATTAGTTTTTTTATCTAATTGTTTTTCTTTTTTTTTTTCATATTTTTGTCTTTCTTTCGTTTTTCTTTTTCTTTCTTTTTTTCCATTCGTTTTTTTTCTTATTTATTCACTTTGTATAATTATTTTTCTTTCTTTTTTGTTTTTGTTTTTCCTTTTTTTCTTTCATATTTACATTTAAAATTTTTCTTTCTTTGCTTTTTGTTTTAACTATATTTTGGCTTTGTTTATTTTTTATTTTCTTTCTTTTTCTTTCTTCTCTTTTTCTTTCGTGCGTTGTGGCGCAGTGGATGTCGACTCGGAACGAGAAATCGGAGAGACGAGTTCGAATTCCAGTTGAATTCCTTGCATTCACTTACGAGCAAATACTCTTGGGAAAGTTATTAATCCGTTTCTTCCTTCCAGTTACGGGTTAAATAACAGGACAGATTGGGTTCTGTAGCCTTGGCTGGCTACCAGTCTACCGCAGAATGCAATCGCAACCTACTGCGGGATAATCGTCTGCCCAGTCAGTCATGTCTCTTTCGAGACATGATCGCCCAAGCGTGTTTCACGTATGGCACTTAACTGACTGACTGATTGTAACGAACGCGAGCGAAATTTCAACTCAGCTTCTAGCATTAAAGATAGAATAAACTAAATCATTTGAGATATATACTTTTGACCCGCCTCACCCTATCAACTCTACAAAAGTTTTCTTTATATACTATTTACACTTATTCGCACTCTCTAACCCATGAGTCATATGTTATTGGGTGCAATAGTGAGCAGATGTTAGACATATCCATATAATGGCTCATTAATCACTTTTTACCAGAACTTATATGACAATTTCTTTTCATTTTTATAAATGTTCATCTTGTCTGTTATTGTTGTTTTTATCTATCTCTCTGTATTACCGGTTTCTGTATTCTACGCTTAGGCGTCTTATGTGATTTTTTTATCTTAACATATGCTCTGATTTCTTAACTTAATCCCACTGAAGATGATGACCTCCCTTTTTTTACCATATGTGGTCAGCCATACTTACTTTTTTATTTGTCGTGAATGTGAATATAAAGATGAAGATAATAGCCCGAACAAAGAAAATAGTTACAATATGTTATCTCAGAAATATACAAAATAAGGTTCTTTTATGCATGGCGTTTCTCATATCTTTCTGATGACGTTGGATCATATGACACGTTTCATTTCGACCAACATATTTTAGAGTCGTCAAAAATAAAAGAATTCAACAGAAGAGTTAAAAGAATGTCAGTCACATGATGTTGTCAGATGATTCGATTTTTTTTTTTTTTTTTTTTTTTTAATCATCTCACCCCAAGCAAGGCATTCCACTGCCACTATTGCGCATGGGGCTACATAGGGGATTTATGCTTATTTTAAAATATAGCTCATTATATTCTTTCTCTCACCGAATGCAAATCATTTGTCAAGTAAACTGAATATTGTTGTTATATTCATGCATACGGAGCTCGTGTAAAGGTCTCGTCTCTCCCATCCCTGAAACTAGAAGGTGCTAATTCTACTATATCTCAAGTTTTATAAGAGAATATTCATATATAATACAAATTTTATTGTCGCTTTCTCACCGACGCAGTGTGGCTTCCCTGTGTCTCTTCTACGAATACTTTCACGGCTTCTGCTCTGATGAACTTAGCTCACTGCTACCCCCTATATATGAATTTCCTGGATCCACAAGATTAACAACTAGCTCCCACCCTTTTACTGTGAAACCAATAAATTGTAAATGCAAATTCTACTCCAGTAGCTTCTTTTCTCGCATTTCCCGACTGTGGAATTCCCTTCCGCATATTTGCTTTCCCGACAGTAATTATCTCCAAAGATTTAAATGTAAAGTCAATAGTCATTTCCTGTCTCACTAACTTACATTCTCTTTCTCATACTTTTTTCTCCGTCCACGCTACTCTCATCAGTATTCTCTTCCTTCCTGACATCCCCTGCAACCTCTCGCTCCTTCTCATAACATTCCTCTTATGTAACCCCTGCTCAACAGTGGCAGTAAAATGCCTTGCTTTGGGCGACACGATTATTAAAACAAAAAACAAATCTAATTTTACAATAATAGATCATTTGTAATATAGGTGAACGATTAAACTAGGAAAACTGAAAATGAATAAAATATATCTAAATACAAATTAGAGGCATGTCAGAATACAGCATTAATCAATAATATTATGCATCAATTTTTAACATCAGCTGTTGGTTTTTCTTATAAAAACGTTGCCTAATTTTAACATATTGAACTTTATTGAAGAAAATAATAAAATTTAAATAGTGCTTTATCACTGTTGAGGTATCACGCGCGTTCATTTTCAGTTGAAAATATAGGTAACCCGGATAAGCTTTCACCTCTCATTGTAGGTCGCAGATATTTTTATAAGTTTTTGTTTACTGAAACTTTTGTCTGCTCTTGCAGCTAATTTAAATTGATAGGGAAGACTTCGTTTTGAAAATGCTAAAATACGTGTTTTAGCTCATTTTTCTCCATCTATCAGTGGTATGTACTTCTCCTTATTAAACGATCTTTCAAAAGTAAAATTTACCTTTTTGAAACATTATTTGAGAAAGTTGATTAATTTAAAGTTTAAATAATTTGGTTTGAAACAAATATTAACTATTTTAAGTTTTAAATAGCGAAGTAATGTATATTTTACGAGGCAATAACTGTGTATTTAAGTCGTTGACAGCTTTACTGACAGACGGAAATGTATTTAATTTCTTTCTACAGTGGATATGTAAAAATTACGTAACAAGTATAATTTGAGTGTCATTTTTATATATACTTGTACTACCTATTAGTCTTTAAAAATAGAATAATATTCTCGATAATCTAATTGTAATTAAATTTTAAGCGATATGGCTTTAGATTTACTTTAGTTATCGTTCTTATTTTCTCATAATATATTGCATACACTCCTGTATTTGAAAAATCGGCAAGTTTATAAGCAGAAAGTTTATAAACTGTGGGATCGCTAAATAAATAATAATGCTTTGAATTTTTGATTAGTAAAATAATTATTTTTAAACCAATATTACCTAATCTTTGTAAAGTAATACATAATTTTAAAATATTTAAAACTTTGTATATTATTAAAAATTATTTTTTTAAAAATGAAAACAGTTCTTGTAAAAATTCATTACTCATCATATTTTATTACGACAGTGATGTCTTATAGTACACAACTTATTTATATAAGCAATTTAAAGCCTAAATAATATTTTATTTTTATCGATGTTTGCATTTTACAATTTAGAGTAGATTTAATTAAAATAAGACAGTTATTGGGCTTTTACAAAAATTTCCAATTCAACGTTTTTTCATCGCAATAAAATACGCTTAAATTTCCGATACTGATCTTTGCCTCCCGTTGACGCAAAGAGAACAAAATTTATTTCAAAATTTCCAAAAGTGATGAATTAAGTTTATAATGAAAAAGTCCTTTGGTCTTTCCTCTTAATAACAACAAAGATTTTGATGATTATACTGTTTTATTAATTTTGGGGATTTTTTTTCGTGACGTGCTGATTTCATTAACGAATCAATAGATATATTTGTTTGTTGGAAATAGCCTCGACATATTTGGGAAAGACATAAGAGTAACATAAGAGTAATCAAGAATCTCTACTGGCAGCAAACTGCCTGCATACGGACAGATAACTAATTCAGCAAACATAGAAAGATAGAAAAGAGGCCTAAGACAAGGATCTGTCTTTTCACCGGATCTGTTCAACTTTTACAGCGAAACTATTCTGAGAACCCTAGAAATTATACCTGGATTTGTCATCGGAGGCCACAATTTGAACAACATGAGGTACGAAGATGATACAGCGCCGATTGCAGACAAGGTAAAGGAAACTACAAAACCTCCTACAGAAGGTAGCTAAAGAGAGTGACAAGAAACACTACAAATAAACTGCAAGAAAACCGAATGCATGATCATTAGCAAAAAGGGTAGCCCAAAATGCCAAATACAGGTGATGGATACTAAAATCAAGCAAGTACAAAAATTTAAATGCCTGGGAAGTGTTCTAACAGAAGAGGGAAAGTGATACACAGAGATTCCAGGGCGAATTGGCATGATGAAGGACGCGTTCCAGAAGCTGAGTAAGTATTGGGAGACAGGAAAGTTTCACTAGAAATTAAGAAGAGAGTATTGGATTGCTATGCGATGTCTGTTCTTCAATATGGCAGTGATTATTGGACAATATCTTCAAAGATGAAGGAAAAACTTGAGGCAACTGAAATGTTGTCCGATCATGTGAGGAATAATAAGGTTTTGGAAAGGATAGATACGAAAACGAAATTAATATTGAGCATCAGGAAGAGACAACTAACGTTCCTGGGACATGCAGTGAGGAGGGAGAACTTGGAGAACCTGATACTAACAGGCTAGATTGAGGGAAAAAGCGACAGAGGAAAGCAGCGAATAACATATTTGGAGGGTCTGGGCATTTGGATGAAAGAACGGTGGTTGCGTGGTGTTAAAGGAGAAGATATGCTGAGAGCCACTAGGGATAGGGAGACGTGGAAAGCCATGATCTTCTACGTCCTAAAAAAACAAACACATAGAAGAAGAAGAAAAAGAAGAAGAAATTTAATTTACTAGCTTGAAGTTTAAGTGTCGTTGACTCGTTTAAAAGTCTAGCAAGAATAATACACAACAACCCATATAGGAAATCAGGAATACATATTAAAAACGGCAAAATACAACACTGAGCTTTGTTAGTAGAACGATAATACGGAATAGTGTGTAATATAATTCAACTCTTGGACTGGGACTCGTAATGATCGTTACGGTAGCAGTGTTCGTAGACAACTCTCGGCTATGTTCAAAGCGCTCTCCTATGGTTTACTCTCTCAGGCTACTTAGGCTATCTAACTGGCTATCTACTCTCACCTCTTGTGAGGGGAGGTATATGTAATGTTTAGAAGAGTTCATTCCGCTGTGGGTGATGCAGCCATGACATTAATCAAAATATAATCTTCAAAAAAATTAAGTTCTATAAATTCATATTAAACTTTACGAACCACAAAACTGTGGGGACATATAGTTTTATAACATTTTTAAATTACAATTCAGAAAAGATTTTTTTAATCATCTCACCCCAAGCAAGGCATTCCACTGCCACTATTTCGCATGGGGCTATATAGGGGAAGGTAAAGAGAAGGAGTGGTTAGACATGGGGAATGTCAGGAGGAAGGTGACAGATGTGTAAGGATACCGAGGATGAGGGTTGGGCAGATGGGAAGAGGGTTGGATAGAATTGGAGCAGGTTAGTGTGTTAGGAGGTGTCTATTGACCTTACATTTAAACTCCTGGAGATTGTAACCGTCGGAGAAGCAATCGTATGGAAGGGAATTCCACAGTCGGGAAGTGCGAAGAAAAAAACTGTTGGAGTAGAAATTGCGGTTGCATTTTATCGGTTTCACTATAAAAGGGTGGGATCTAGTTGCTAATCTAGTACCTCGTGCAAATTCGTATTTAGGGGGCACCAGTGATCTAAGTTCATCGGAGCAGAAGCCGTGAAAGTATTTAGTGACACAGGGAAGCCACGTCGCGCCGGTGGGAGAGAGACTGCAGGCGGTCTGCCAAGTCGGTATCTATCACATTACAGACCCTCCTCTGAACCTTATCGAGAACCCCTAGGAGAATAGCAGGGGCACCCGACCAGATATGGCAGCAGTATTCAATGCACGGGCGGATGGTAGATTTATATATGTGCAGGATAGATTTAGACGGAAAAAATTTCCGGGCCCTACACAGAGAACCGACTTTCATAGCAGCGGATTTAGCAATAGATTCGATATAGTCATTCCATTTAAGCTCCGCTGGAAGTGGGAGACCATGGAGGCGTAGTGTTTTACTCTCTGGGAGGCAAGCCTGGTCCATGCTATTGGGAGATAGGTGAGATTGTCGATGATGGTTAATTGAGAGTAGCTTTCTTTTAGAAGCATTAAAATTTACTAGCCATTTCTTACACCAGTCCAATATGGATTGGAGGTCTTTATCAATCTCGGCTGCGAGGTTAGCTTTGACGCCTACACCAGATTTTTGTAGGAGGCGAGAGTAAACTGTGGTGTCATCGGCGTACAAACCTACTTGGGCTCTTATGGAATCAGGGAGATCATTAATGTATATCAGGAAGAGTGTAGGACATAAGATGGAGCCTTGGGGGACACCTGCGTTTGTATGGTAGTTCTGGGAGGCATATCCGTTTAATACCACCTTCATTGTGCGGTTAGAGAGGAATGACTGGATTAGTTCAAACAAATGTCCAGTTATACCATAGCTCCGCAGTTTACATAGAAGGCCAGCATGCCAATCTCTGTCGAACGCCTTAGATATATCCAATGCAACGGTTCGGGCTTCGCCATTCCTGTCGAGTGCCTGGTATATGTACTCAGTGATGGTCGTTAGCATATCAGAAGTAGACCTGGTGAAGCGGAAACCAATATTGCTTGTCCGAGAGGAGCCTATGTGCTGTGAGATGCTGAACCACCTCGGCGTTGATAATGGCTTCGAACACTTTGCCAAAGATCGGAAGAAGGCTGATAGGGCGGTAATTTGCAGAGTCAGAGGGTTCTCCAGTGTTTTTAAATATAGGAACTACAGAGGAAGGTTTCCAACAGGCAGGAAAGCAGGAAGCAGATAGGCAGAGGTTGTAGAGCTTAGAAAGGACAGAGTAGAGTTCAGGGGCACATTTCTTTAAGAATATGGTTGGAATTCCGTCACCACCGCTCGCTTTGTGAGGGTCAAGTTTTAAGATTATCTTAGAGACAAGCGAAGGGGTAATGTGGACATCATTCAGTTGTGCCTCGGTTCTAGGTGAGAAGTCGGGTGTAAAAACTCCAGATGAGTCCAGACTCGAATTGTTCGAGAATCTGCGGGCAAAGCATTCAGCCTTATCTGATGGGGAGGTGAGGACCTCAAATTTGTTGATTAGCGGGGGAATTGTAGACTTCCTCTTGTTAAGTACTCTTTTACAAGGTCGCCAGTAGTCTTTAGCGCCGAATTTAGAGCATGCTATGCGTTGCTTCATTCTGACAGCAAACAACACCTTAGCTTCGTTAAGTATCCTTTTATACTTATTACGAGCTGAAGTGAAAAGGCGCCTGTTTTGCTCCGACGCGTAGTTACGATAGAGGCGGAAGAAATGATTCCGGTGGGCAATGGCAGCCGAGCAAGCGGATGAGAACCATGGAGACGAATGAGATTTAAGCTGGAATTTCTTAGCAGGGATGAAGGCATCGATGCCAGCCTTAACCCAGGAGGAGACCTCCGATGCACATTCTTCGATGGGAAGGCTAAAAACGTTGATCCAAGGGATGTCACAGAGGAAGTCTCGGAATTTTTGGTAAGTGTGTTGTATTTTACATAAAAAATGATTTATTTTCTCCAAAGAGTAGTGAATTTAACTAATATAAACAATAAGAGACGCAGAAAATATTTTTTAAAAGTTTCATAAAAGTAAATATTTGCGTATAAATAGATTTAAAAATATAGTTTAATTAATATTATATGAAAAAGTAAAATTTCTATAATAATTTCATTCATATGTGAATAATCCTTAAAATGTCATTAAAACCAACAATTATTTAATTTTTGCAATAACTTCTAAATCGATATGTGTTTCCACGCAAAAAATATGTTATAATTTTCTATAATAATCTTTGATCCTCCACTGACGCAATCAAGCCAAAAATTTCAACCGAATTTTCGAATGTATTAAAATATAATTTAATAATCAAAAGTCATTTGATCTTTCCTTTTTATAATAACAATGATTTTGACAGCATTATTAAGTTTACGACACTTTTGTTTCATCGTAGAAAGCTCGTTCCTTACCAAATCGGCGAAGGTAACCACTTTTTATATAAATATTATATAAATATTATTTTATTAGATTTCATCTCTAGGCAGTATGTTTGGATTCAGTTAGTTTGCATTTTGTTGCTATCTGAGTGTTGGGATTCCAAGCAGTTAACAAAAAAAAAGGGAGAAATCCTTTAACTGAAACATGTAAAATGTTATTTGTGTGGGGGGAAGTAGAAGCAGAACGTCACTTGAAATATCATTCATATATTCTTTCCAGAGATATGAAGGTAAAATGTTCAGTTTACTGATATTGCAGTAAATTATATTTCATCAAGTAATTAAGTAATTAAGTGTTATTAATGAGTTGTGAAAAGCATGGACATAATAATTAATGACGTTCAGACTAATATGTTTAAGAGTTTGTAGACAAAAGGCTTAATTACTTCTTTTTTGTCCTTGGCCAAGGCTTTAGTCAGCGGCTTCTATCTGTCCACTCTTTCCCTTGTGTGCAGGTGTGTGACTGTGTCTGTACATACGAGTAGATCAAACTAGCTTCAGAAATTGAGCCTTGTGAAGCAGTACACTTCTATTTTTGTATCCGTAAGGAGATTCAAAACTAGTTTCATAGAGAAGTGTGATTTTTTTAATATAACGTTTTCAATAGTTAAAAAATAATTTAATATTGGCTCGCAAAAAGACTTTTTTCTCGAACTTGTGAGAGTGATGAAAGAAGTTTTCATTGTTATTTTGTCTTTTTAATTCTACAAAAATAACATGTGGTATGTCTACGACTACATCCTCAAACATTTTGGCAATACTTGACCCCGTAATAATGGATTATCAAACAAACATTCTGATGAGATTTTATTGGTTGTAATACATTTATACGATTACATTCTTATAAAAAAAATGTAACAACTATCATCCTAAAAGGGAAAGGAAAAAAAACTCTCGCTTTTATATGCTTAAGTGAGGTCTAACTTTCCAAATATTCTATAGGAGGGTTTTCCTTCAGTTTGTCAGTAAAATATGAGAGCAATCTTGAAGATTATGAATGGAAAATATGTTTCTATTATTTTAGGTTGTATATTTCTACCCGCTCTTTATATCTTTATCCTTTCTTTCATTAAGAGCTCACTTTTTCCCATTACTATTTAATAAATAAATAAATAAATGAATAAAAAAAAAATACAGACATGAAAAATAAGAATCAAAGACTAGTGCCAAAGTATAGATTTCTCACAATGGTGCAAAACTTTAGCCTCCAGCTTTCCCAGGTAAACTGATGAAGTCTTCGAAATTGGCATTTATAAAAACTAAAAAGTTAAGCTAATAGTATAAATATAATCTTCAAAGAAAAATGAACATACCAGCTCCGTTGTTAATCAGTTATTTAATTATTTTCTATTTTATTCCAATTTTCCGTTATAATTATTTTTTACAAAATATTTTATTAGAACTTTTCTTTAATTTCATGCAACAGCTGCAATGAAAAATATCGTAAAAAATTTCTGTTAAAATCTTTATAAAATATTTCAGGTGAATACTCTTCTTACTCTAAATACAAAATCTAATCTATTATCTTGAAATAAAAACTAAAATAAAATATTTTAGGAAATGAATCTTCACTTTTAAATGTTTATTCTACAGCTTATGTATCGGGTTTATTAAGAGGTACTTAGATTAATGTTATTATTTTACTGACTTACCATAAACGAACATATATAAGCTGTAATAAAAAGGATATATGTGTTTCATTATTATTTTTTGTATTACGTATTCCAAAACGTTTCTTTGATCTAACTGAATAAATAAATAACCTATATCATTAAAAAAATAACGTATCTAAAAAATCCTAATTCATACGTAAATGAATAAACTGGATTTACGAGGTAATTTTATTAAAATTATAGTATTTATAGAAAAAAGAAATATAAAAAATATTTCCATATATATTTTTATTTCGTGTATTTGGCTCGTGGTGGGATTTTCTTCATTATCCAACTTTCGATAAGAACTTATTTTTGTAACATCTAAACCAAAAATGATTCAAGACCAAAGAAAGAAATACACAATACGGCCTGTATTGCAAAATTCAACGATAACATTGTAAGTGCTATTTTAAGAAGTAGCTTGTGTTATCAATGTTCCTACTTGTATTTTTACAAAAACTCAAAGAGGAACCTCGATAACACGAGCAAATTCACAGATTGGTATTAAAAAAAGTCACTAAAATGAAAACAAAATGTGCAAAATGTTTGCATCCATTAATCGGTAGTTCTGCTTTGTTTGTAATATAAATGAATCTAGGTAGAAAAAAGCAAATGTTCATAATATAGCAAAGGTCAAAACCCAGTGCTTTTAACCCTGATCAAGCCCCCACTCTATTGTAACCTGGGGGTTAGGTGTAGTTCGCACTGGCCTTGAATGAATATACAATTTTTAAAAACATTTTGTATTTCTATGGTTAACATACAGCTTAAAACTATGAGGGCAAAACGTATTAACTAACAAGTGGAGATATTTTTTTATTTAACATTCAGTTTACTGTTCAAATAACATTTAACAATGCTCATAAAATGTTTTCAGACAAAATAGATTATAGTGTACTTTATGACTTGGTACAGACTGTAGGGATATCTTTTTAAATTTTAAATAATTAACACCGCATCAATCATTTCATGTTCTTCTTTCAAATATTATTCAATATATTACTCAAGTAGAAAGATTATAACTATTTCCCTATAGAGTCAAGTAACAACAAAAACGATTTTAACTAAACTTATGAACTAGAAGAAGAAACTTATTTGAAAAGTAATTGAAAGTTATGAATCGAGCTGAATGTGTAATATTCCTCATGGCAATGACACTTCAACTGAACCTCTATAAGGCATATGATTTTACTAAAATTCTTTTGAATGTCTTCAACTCGAATTTACAATTAAATTAATTTTGGGTCATCGGCAGAGAATGTTGGCCATTTCGGAGCCTTTCTCTTACGGTTTCACTTCCACCATCCCTATTCACTAATGTAAGGCCCTATTATAACAATTTACTAGTATTGCTAGTGTATCGTAAGTATACTAAACTGCGTCTAGAGATTATATGCCAGTTATGAATTGGTATAAAGAGTTGAGTCTTTAATGTTAAAAGTCCTATTATAATGTTGTTTAGATTCTACACAATATTATTAACTTAGATATATAGTGATAGAGAAAACTATTGGTTTTGGTTGGAAAGAAATTTACTAAGTTAACAAAACAAACTAATTTGACTGTCAGTGGTTTATTTGCAACTATTTATTTAGATACTTTTACATTATTATACCTTGTAAAACTAATGTAAAAAATTATATGCAAAGATGTTAGAACAAATTCGTCAATTTCTTAAAGGAAAAACATAAAAAACATTTTATTTAAAAAATAAAAGATATATCAACAAAAAATAATAAGAACCTCCTAAAGTTTCTCCACTAATGCTCCTTTCTTTTCAATAACTCTTAGCAGCCTGTTGTCAACATCTGATATTAGATTTGCAATTTTAGCGGCTGGTAAGTTGTTTGCAGCGACTTTAACTGCCTCCCAGAGGAGCACACTTGCTGGTGAATTGCCTTTCATTAGAATAAATATCTCTCTTGAAGGTGCTCCATAGGTTCTCAATGAGATTCAAGTCACAGCTATTTAAAGTCCAATCCATAAGAGAATCTTCTACAAAACCTTTTTCTTTCAACCAAGATTTAGTAAACTTTGATGCATGACTTGGTGCGTTGTCTTGCATAAAGATCATAGATCTACGCTTGGCTAAAGACTGGTTATCAAAGAACTATTGGTTTAGAAAATAACAGTAACTTTTGGAATTGATTTTTACCTCGTCTTTCACTTTAAATGAACCTACGAGCTCATTATCAATAATCCCAGCCCATAACATGATCCTACGGCCGCCTTGATGGTGCTTAAATAGTTTTTGAGTCATGTTGCTTCCAAACCCAGCCTCGAGTCTATCCATCGGGCCCATCGAGAGTGATCCTTGATTTGTTTGCAAAAAAAGAATTAGAACTTCCTAAAATTTATTGCACAAATGCTTATTTCTTTTCAATAACAATTAACAGCCTATTGTCAATATCCGATGTTAGATTTGCAATTTTAGCGGCTGGTAGGTTCTTGCAGCAACTTGAATTGGCTCCCAGAGATCACACTTGCTGTTGAATTGCCTTCCATTAGAATCAATGGGATTCAAGTCACAGCTATTTGACGGCCAGTCTATAAGAGAATCTTCAACGAATCCCTTTTCTTTCAACCAGGATTTAGTAAACTTTGATGCATGACTTGGTGCGTTGTCTTGCATAAAGATCATAGACCTACGCTTGGCTACAGACTGGTTAACAAGGTATTCAAAGAAATATTGCTCTAGAAAATCACAGTAGCAGTTGGAATTCATTTTAACCACCTCTTTTAATTTAAATAGACACACGAACTCGTTACCAATAAACACAGCCCATATCCTGATCCCATCGCCGTCATGCTACTTGCAAATCAATCCGTCCGGCCCATCGAGGGTGATCTTTGATTTGTCTGTAAAAAGCACTTTACTAAAATCAGTTTCATGCGATCTTTGCCCACTGCAATCATCTTTCCTTATGTTTTTTTAGTTAAAATGGGTTTCTTTTTTTGATCATTTACATCAGCCAACTTCCTTAATGCTTTACACCTTGTTTCCCTTGACACTATAGAAGCTTCAGCGGTCTCAAATATGAACGCACTTGGCACATGTGGATTTATTATTAATTCTCTTCGGATATATCTATCCCCTCCTCTGAGTTATCGTTCCTGGTTACCTTCCCGTCTTCAGGAAGGACTCCAATGTCCATATGCATGGGCTTGGTGTATATGTCAGCGAACACTTCGCCATAGCTAGAGTGACATCTCTTGAATACCTGGACCAGTCTTTCATGTGCTTCCGTCTCTCAATTCTAAGCTCAGTTAGCTATCTCTTCTTCCTCTACCGCTCCCCCTCCTCTCCTTACTGTTCGTTACTTGACATCATTTCTGAAAATATTGACAAAGCCATTTCTTCCAATCCCTCTGCCCACCACACCAAGTGGCTGAAGAACGCTGTCACTGACCCTGCTGGTGTCCATACCATGGACTTTTCAATCACCCAATCCCTTACGCAAGTAGTGGACTTCCCCACGCGTTTCTCCGACAACCCTAACGGAAGGGACTCACTTCTAGACCTCTGATTCACTTCCATCCCAGACTCCTTGCACTACCAGACAACTCTGCCCACTCGGAAACTCTGACCACACTGTAGTGTCCGTCAATATTTCACTCCACTCCCGTCCGACCCATGAAACCCAGACAAGTAGAATATCTTACTGCTATCAAAGAGCAGACTGGGATTCGTTCCGAGACTTCCTCTGTGACATCCCTTGGAACAACGTCTTTAGTCTTCCAATCGAAGAATGTGCATCCGAGGTCTCCTCATGGGTTAAGGCTGGCATCGATGCCTTCATCCCTGCTAGGAAATTCCAGCTTAAATTTCATTCGTATCCATAGTTCTCACCCGCTTGCTGGGTTGCCATTGCCCACCGGAATCATTTCTTCCGACTCTATCGTAAATACGCGTCGGACCAAAACAGGCGCTCTTTTCACTTCAGCACGTAATAAGTGTAAAAGGATACTTAAGGAAGCTAAGGTGTTGTTTGCTGCCAGAATGAAGCAACGCATAGCATGCTCTAAATTCGGCTCTAAAGACTACTGGCGACACTGTAATAGAGTACTTAATAAGAGCAAGTCCACATTACCCCCGCTAATCAACAAATTTGAGGTCCTCACCTCCCCAGCAGATAAGGCTGAATGCTTTGCCAGCAGATTCTAGAACAATTCGAGTCTGGATTCGTCTGGAGTTTTGACACCCGACTTCTCACCTAGAACCGAGGCACAACTGAATGATGTCCACATTACACCTTCGCTTGTCTCTAAGATAATCTTAAAACATGACCCTCACAAAGCGAGCGGTGGTGACGGAATCCCAACCATAGTCTTAAAGAAATGTGCCTCTGAAATCTCCTCTGTCCTTTCTAGGCTCTACAACCTCTGCCTATCTGCTTCCTGCTTTCCTGCCTGTTGGAAATCTTCCTCTGTAGTTCCTATATTTAAAAACATTGGAGAACCCTCTGACCCTGCAAATTACCGCCCTATAAGACTTCTTCCGATCTTTGGCAAAGTGTTCGAAGCCATTAGAGGTGGTTCATCATCTCACAGCACATAGGCTCCTCTCGGACAAGCAATATTGGTTTCCGCTTCACCAGGTCTTCTGCTGATATGCTAACGACCATCACCGAGTACATATACCAGGCACTCGACAGGAATGGCGAAGCCCGAACCGTTGCGTCAGATATATCTAAGGCGTTCGACAGAGATTGGCATGCTGGCCTTCTATGTAAACTGCGGAGCTATGGTATAACTGGACATTTGTTTCAACTAATCCAGTCATTCCTCTCTAACCGCACAATGAAGGTGGTATTAAACGCACATGCCTCTCAGAACTACCATACAAACGCAGGTGTCCCCCAAGGCTCCATCTTATGTCCTACACTCTTCCTGATATACATTAATGATCTCCCTGATTTCATAAGAGCCCAAATAGGTTTGTACGCCGATGACACCACAGTTTACTCTCGCCTCCTACAAAAATCTGGTGTAGGCGTCAAAGCTAACCTCGCAGCCGAGATTGATAAAGACCTCCAATCCATATTGGACTGGAGTAAGAAATGGCTAGTAAATTTTAATGCTTCTAAAAGGAAGCTACTCTCAATTAACCATCATCGACAATCTCACCTATCTCCCATTAGCATGGACCAGGCTTGCCTCCCAGAGAATAAAACACTACGCCTCCTTGGTCTCCCACTTTCAGCGGACCTCAAATGGAATGACTATATCGAATCTATTGCTAAATCCGCTGCTATGAAAGTCGGTTCTCTGTGTAGGGCCCGGAAGTTTTTTCCGTCTAAATCTATCCTGCACATATATAAATCTACCATCCGCCCGTGCATTGAATACTGCTGCCACATCTGGTCGGGTGTCCCTGCTATTCTCCTCTGGCTTCTCTATAAGGTTCAGAGGAGTGTCTGTAATGTGATAGATACCGACTTGGCAGACCGCCTGCAGTCTCTCTCCCACCGGCGCGACGTGGCTTCCCTGTGTCTCTTCTATAAATACTTTCACGGCTTCTGCTCCGATGAACTTACATCACTAGTGCCCCCTAAATACGAATTTGAACGAGATACTAGATTAGCAACTAGATCCCATCCTTTTACAGTGAAACGGATAAAATGCAGCCGTAACTTCTACTCCAACAGTTTCTTTCTTCGCACTTCCCGACTGTGGAATTCTCTTCCAAACGAATGCTTCCCCGACGGCTACAATCTCCAGGAGTTTAAATGTAAGGTCAATAGACACCTCCTAACACACTAACCTGCTCCCATTCTATCAAACACTCTTCCCATCTGCCCAACCCTAATCCTCGCTATCCTTACTCATCTGTCACCTTAATCCTGACATTCCCTATGTCTAACCATTCCTTCTCTTTACCTTCCCCTATGTAGCCCCATGCGCAATAGTGGCAGTGGAATGCCTTGCTTGGGGTGAGATGATTAAAAAAAAAGTTTTCTGTCAACATCTCATTCCACTCCACCTCTACCCAAGAAACACAGACAAATAGAATATCATACTGCTATCAAAGAGCAGACTGGGATTCGTTCCGTGACTTCCTCTGCAAGGTCCCTTGGAACAATGTTTTTACTCTTCCCGTCGAAGACTGTTCATCAGAGGTCTCCTGCTGGGTTAAGGCTGGCATCGATGCTTTCATCCCTGCCAGGAAATTTCAGCTTAAATCCCATTCGTCTCCCTGGTTCTTGCCCGCTTGCTTGGCCGCCATTGCCCACCAGAATCACTTCTTCCGGCTTTATCGTTGCCACGTGCCGGACAAAATCAGCTTCCTTTTCGCCTCAGCTCGTAATAAGTGTAAAAAGATACTTAACGAAGCTAAGATCCTGTTTGCTGCCAGCATGAATCAACACATAGCATCCTCTAAGTTCGGCGCCAAAGACTACTGGCGCCTCCGGAAAAGCGTTAGTTATAGTTACTGAAAAAATTACTAAATATCATCTGAAAGTCAAAATTGAGACAATTGCTTTCATGCTTACTCGCTATACATAATAGTACAAATTATTTCATTGGATAACACATATCTATGAATTTTACATAAAGTATTTGACAATACCTCTTTTGCATATATATAGACGCAGTTTAGTTCAAATATCCAACGGCTAAATTAGATTTACGAAAAAACGACAAACTTCGCGTTCAGAAAATAGAACATCAATCTCATTACGCATTCACGTTCAGGCATGTTATGTCGTCATGTTCGCTGAAACTCTCCACGGAATATTTCTTTAGTTTTTTTTTTTTCAGTAACCACATAGAACTATTTTCTGTTACTTCTATAAGGCGTTTTATATTTTTCACCCAATTATGTCCTTTGATTCAAATTTGACCCAGAAATTGGTACAGAGTGGCATCGAAGGCACCTCTTACACCATTTTCCACTGCTCGAATACTTACATCACACTCTTCCTTTACCAACTTTGATGTTAGATTTTCATATTTATTAGTTTTATATTTGTGGCTTTTGTCCATCCGGCTTGCATATGATACTGTTTATTTTACAAGGAAGATTTTATAGTTCACCCTTGAGCCGAGTTCGAATTCCAGTTGCATTCCATTGAAAATTTTTGTCCGAGCAATTTGGGTCATGTGTGGGGTAATTTGGGCATGTGTGTTGTAGTACAGTGGATATCGGCTCGGAACGAGAAACCGAGGAGACGAGTTCGAATTCCAGTTGAATCCATTTTATTCACTTACGCGCAAATACTCTTGGGAAAGCTATTAATCTGTCTCTTCCTTCCAGTTATGGGTTACATAGCAGAACAGATTTGGTTCTATAGCCTTGGTCGGTAACCAGTCTAGCGCAGAAAGCAATGGCAACCTACTGCGGGATAATCTTCTACCCAGTCAGTCATGTCTCTTTCGAGACATGATCGCCCAAGCGTGTATCCCGTATGGTACTTAACTGACTGACTGAATATAACAGAAACATGATTAAGGCTTCTACTGGGCGTAAAGTGGGTGATCGGTTTTCTGTTGTCGTAAAGTAATAAACTGATCCCCCACTAATTACTACTTATTAATATAATAATATAATTCACCAGTCTACCGCAGAAAGCAATGGCAACCTACTGCGGGATAATCTTCTGCCCAGTCAGTGATGTCTCTTTCGAGACATGATCGCCCAAGTGTGTATCACGTATGGCACTTAACTGACTGACTGAATATAACAGAAACATGATTAAGGCTTCTAACTGACTGACCGAATTTGGGTCATGTTACACTTTTTCTCGCAGATAGTGCCCAACTGTCAATATTATAATTTACATTCTACAAAATCAGTTAATAACAAGGTACATGCACGAAACTATAAAAACAAAACAGCGATAATACATCTATCGTAAACTATTATATATATATATATAGTTTCGGGTTTCAATCCTGGCTTAAAAGCAATCGGAGTCTAACCGTACTGATACAGCGAAACAGATCTGTATGCGGATGACTATTTACGCTCTCACACCCTGATTGAGCACTCTGGAAGAATGGAAGACTTCGAAAAACAGTAGCTACTCTGGCATGTACGCATTGCTCGTTCACTAATGATTTTGAGCACTCTAGCTATTGGGCGTTTATAATGATAATATACACGCTAAAAAGTCTGCCTTCTTCTGGCCCAGAGATAGAATCGCCGACTGACGCCACTTCGGTCAGGTTTCAATCCAGGGTATAAAGCAATCGGGGTCTAATCAGCTGTGATATAGCGAAACAGATCTGTCTGCGGATGATTATATATCTGAACGTTTTGTGTAAAGTTTAGATTTATTGTTGTTATTATTATTAATATTACTTGCTTTTTTATGTCATATTAAGTATCCATCATGTTATTTGCATCCTTATACATGTTGAGTCTAACGTGCCATTCTTCAAGCGGATAAACTACTGACTTTACATATCGAGATTCGTTTGTTTGTTTTTTTTATGGACAAATTATCAAGTATATATAGAGATAGTGGTGAGCAGATCAAAAATTCATATGCGTGCGGGTTTGTTGTTTCATTTTTTTCAAACCACACCTTACATCTCTTCCGTCACCTTTCATTGGCCATATTTTTTTAGGCTGACTTGCAAAATTTGATTTCATCTTTATATTTCCAAATTGTTTTCAGCGATTTTTATTCAATTCTACTACACGGGCCATCATTTTTTCTTTTTTTTGTTGTTGTTTTATGCACTACTTTTCTTTTTATGGCGTTTGAATTTAGTGTATCTTTGTGTATATATTGTTGATGGAAGGATTGTAGTCTTTTATAACATAGCTGTTATATTAGCGTATGCACCGACCACGCAAAGTACTAAGGAGAAAATAGAGACTTTCTACTCTATATTTGATAACGCCAAGCCTCAGTGTACATCACAAGAAATTAAAATTATCATGGAAGACATGAATACCTAAGTAGTCAAGGAGAGAGAAGGTGTAACGATTTGCAACTTCGGAATAGAAAACGCGGAGAGAAATGGCTTCAATACTTTACAGCAAACGACCAGGTAAGAAACAACACCTGGTTTCAAGAACACACAATACAATTACTATTATGGTAATTTACCCATAGACACATAAACTCTTCCAGCTATACATAAACACCAGTTTCTAAATACTGCAAAAGTCTAATCCATCAGATAGCTCTGACAGCCGGACCAACGTGTTACGCTGGTGACCTCCTCATTATGTATATGCTTTTTATTACCGTTATTGGTTAATATATTTGTTTAAATCTGTTCCTTCTCTGTGTCTTTATTTCTGGTCAATAAAAAGCCACAGCAATTAGGAATATGGAGAAGCCCAGGCAGGGACAGAAAAAAATCAAATCGACTACATAAAAATAAACAGGACATTCAAGAACGCAGATGTTCACATCATAATCTATCCATGTGTGACTGTGAAAGCGACCACTTCACGGTCATATAAGAATGAAAATTCTTATATAGAATAAGAATAAAAATTCGCTGACTGAAAAAGCCTGATGCAACACACACAATAAAACAGACGAGTCAACGAGATCAACCAGCAGAAAAATATAAGGACAATTTGAAAAAGAAATAGAACTGAAAAATTCGAAACAGACACACGAAATAAGTTACACTAAAAGAAGCATTAGTGGAATCAGCAAACGACAGCAACAAAAAGAAAAAGAAACGTAGAAGAAAAATGAGCAGATTACGAATGGGATTCTTGACATGATGCAATAGAGACAGAAAACAATGACAAGACAAGGAGCGGAATACAGGAAACTACACAAGGTAGACACGATAAAGAAGAACGGCTCTTCGACAGGTTAAAAAGGAACGGATTAACGGCTGGCTAAAGAAGAACGGCTCAATGACAAGCTAAAGAAAATCGACTCACGGACGAGCTAAAGAAGAACGGATTAACGGTAGGCTAAAGAAGAACGGCTCAATGACAAGCTAAAGAAAATCGACTCACCGACGAGCTAAAGAAGAAAGGATTAACGGTAGGCTAAAGAAGAACGGCTCAATGACAAGCTAAAGAAAATCGACTCACGGACGAGCTAAAGAAGAACGGATTAACGGTAGGCTAAAGAAGAACGGCTCAATGATAAGCTAAAGAAAATCGACTCACCGACGTGCTAAAGAAGAACGGATTAACGGTAGGCTAAAGAAGAACGGCTCAATGACAAGCTAAAGAAAATCGACTCACGGACGAGCTAAAGAAGAACGGATTAACGGTAGGCTAAAGAAGAACGGCTCAATGACAAGCTAAAGAAAATCGACTCACGGACGAGCTAAAGAAGAACGGATTAACGGTAGGCTAAAGAAGAACGGCTCAATGACAAGCTAAAGAAAATCGACTCACCGACGAGCTAAAGAAGAAGGGATTAACGGTAGGCTAAAGAAGAACGGCTCAATGACAAGCTAAAGAAAATCGACTCACCGACGAGCTAAAGAAGAACGGATTAACGGTAGGCTAAAGAAGAACGGCTCAATGACAAACTAAAGAAAATCGACTCACGGAGGAGCTAAAGAAGAACGTCTCAATGACAATCTAAAGAAAATCGATCACCGACGTGCTAAAGAAGAACGGATTAACGGTAGGCTAAAGAAGAACGGCTCAATGACAAGCTAAAGAAAATCGACTCACCGACGAGCTAAAGAAGAACGGATTAAAGGTAGGCTAAAGAAGAACGGCTCAATGACAAGCTAAAGAAAATCGACTCACCGACGAGCTAAAGAAGAATGGATTAACGGTAGGCTAAAGAAGAACGGCTCATTAACAAGTTAAAGAAAATCGACTCACCGACGAGCTAAAGAAGAACGGATTAACGGTAGGCTAAAGAAGAACAGCTCAATGACAAGCTAAATAAAATCGACTCACGGACGAGCTAAAGAAGAACGGATTAACGGTAGGCTAAAGAAGAACGGCTCAATGACAAGCTAAACATAATCGACTCACCGACAAGCTAAAGAAGAACGTATTAACGGTAGGCTTAAGAAGAACGGCTCAATGACAAGCTAAAGAAAATCGACTCACCGACGAGCTAAAGAAGAACGGATTAACGGTAGGCTAAAAAGAAGGGCTCAATGACAAGCTAAAGAAAATCGACTCACCGACGAGCTAAAGAAGAACGGATTAACGGTAGGCTAAAGAAGAACGGCTCAATGACAAGCTAAAGAAAATCGACTCACCGACGAGCTACAGAAGAACGGATTAAAGGTAGGCTAAAGAAGAACGGCTCAATGACAAGCTAAAGAAAATCGACTCACCGACGAGCTAAAGAAGAACGGATTAACGGTAGGCTAAAGAAGAACGGCTCAATAACAAGTTAAAGAAAATCGACTCACCTACGAGCTAAAGAAGAAGGGATTAACGGTAGGCTAAAGAAGAACGGCTCAATGACAAGCTAAAGAAAATCGACTCACGGAGGAGCTAAAGAAGAACGGATTAACGGTAGGCTAAAGAAGAACGGCTCAATGACAAGCTAAAGAAAATCGACTCACCGACGAGCTGAAGAAGAACGGATTAACGGTAGGCTAAAGAAGAACGGCTAAATGACAAGCTAAAGAAAATCGACTCACCGACGAGCTAAAGAAGAACGGATTAACGGTAGGTTAAAGAAGAATGGCTCAATGACAAGCTAAAGAAAATCGACTCACGGAGGAGCTAAAGAAGAACGGCTCAATGACAAGCTAAAGAAAATCGATCACCGACGTGCTAAAGAAGAAGGGATTAACGGTAGGCTAAAGAAGAACGGCTCAATGACAAGCTAAAGAAAATCGACTCACCGACGAACTAAAGAAGAACGGATTAACGGTAGGCTAAAGAAGAACGCCTCAATGATAAACTAAAGAAAATCGACTCACCGACGTGCTAAAGAAGAACGGATTAACGGTAGGCTAAAGAAGAACGGCTCAATGACAAGCTAAAGAAAATCGACTCACGGACGAGCTAAAGAAGAACGGATTAACGGTAGGCTAAAGAAGAACGGCTCAATGACAAGCTAAAGAAAATCGACTCACAGACGTGCTAAAGAAGAACGGATTAACGGTAGGCTAAAGAAGAACGGCTCAATGACAAACTAAAAAAATCGACTCACGGACGAGCTAAAGAAGAACGCATTAACGGTAGGCTAAAGAAGAACGGCTCAATGACAAGCTAAAGAAAATCGACTCACCGACGAGCTAAAGAAGAACGGATTAACGGTAGGCTAAAGAAGAACGGCTCAATGACAAGCTAAAGAAAATCGACTCACCGACGTGCTAAAGAAGAACGGATTAAAGGTAGGCTAAAATGAACGGCTCAATGACAAGCTAAAGAAAATCGACTCACGGACGAGCTAAAGAAGAACGGATTAATGGTAGGCTAAAGAAGAACGGCTCAATGACAAGCTAAAGAAAATCGACTCACCGACGAGCTAAAGAAGAACGGATTAACGGTAGGCTAAAGAAGAACGGCTCAATGACAAGCTAAAGAAAATCGACTCTCCGACGAGCTAAAGAAGAACGGATTAACGGTAGGCTAAAGAAGAACGGCTCAATGACAAGCTAAAGAAAATCGACTCACGGAGGAGCTAAAGAAGAACGTCTCAATGACAATCTAAAGAAAATCGATCACCGACGTGCTAAAGAAGAACGGATTAACGGTAGGCTAAAGAAGAACGGCTCAATGACAAGCTAAAGAAAATCGACTCACCGACGAGCTAAATAAGAACGGATTAAAGGTAGGCTAAAGAAGAACGGCTCAATGACAAGCTAAAGAAAATCGACTCACCGACGAGCTAAAGAAGAATGGATTAACGGTAGGCTAAAGAAGAACGGCTCATTAACAAGTTAAAGAAAATCGACTCACCGACGAGCTAAAGAAGAACGGATTAACGGTAGGCTAAAGAAGAACAGCTCAATGACAAGCTAAATAAAATCGACTCACGGACGAGCTAAAGAAGAACGGATTAACGGTAGGCTAAAGAAGAACGGCTCAATGACAAGCTAAACATAATCGACTCACCGACAAGCTAAAGAAGAACGGATTAACGGTAGGCTTAAGAAGAACGGCTCAATGACAAGCTAAAGAAAATCGACTCACCGACGAGCTAAAGAAGAACGGATTAACGGTAGGCTAAAAAGAAGGGCTCAATGACAAGCTAAAGAAAATCGACTCACCGACGAGCTAAAGAAGAACGGATTAACGGTAGGCTAAAGAAGAACGACTCAATGACAAGCTAAAGAAAATCGACTCACCGACG
Source organism: Ascarosepion bandense (assembly GCA_037127315.1). Taxonomy (NCBI): domain Eukaryota; kingdom Metazoa; phylum Mollusca; class Cephalopoda; order Sepiida; family Sepiidae; genus Ascarosepion; species Ascarosepion bandense. Next base: position 58,384 of record JBBBDQ010001103.1, on the reverse strand, counting down.
TGCTAAAGAAGAACGGATTAGTGGTAGGCTAAAGAAGAACGGCTCAATGACAAGCTAAAGAAAATCGACTCACGGACGAGCTAAAGAAGAAGGGATTAACGGTAGGCTAAAGAAGAACGGCTCAATGACAAGCTAAAGAAAATCAACTCACCGACGAGCTAAAGAAGAACGGATTAACGGTAGGCTAAAGAAGAACGGCTCAATGACAAGCTAAAGAAAATCGACTCACGGACGAGCTAAAGAAGAACGGATTAACGGTAGGCTAAAGAAGAACGGCTCAATGACAAGCTAAAGAAAATCGACTCACCGACGAGCTAAAGAAGAACGGATTAACGGTAGGCTAAATAAGAATGGCTCAATGACAAGCTCAAGAAAATCGACTCACCGACGTGCTAAAGAAAATCGACTCACGGAGGAGCTAAAGAAGAACGGCTCAATGACAAGCTAAAGAAAATCGACTCAACGACGTGCTAAAGAAGAACGGATTAACGGTAGGCTAAAGAAGAACGGCTCAATGACAAGCTAAAGAAAATCGACTCACCGACGAGCTAAAGAAGAACGGATTAAAGGTAGGCTAAAGAAGAACGGCTCAATGACAAGCTAAAGAAAATCGACTCACCGACGAGCTAAAGAAGAACGGATTAACGGTAGGCTAAAGAAGAACGGCTCAATAACAAGTTAAAGAAAATCGACTTACCTACGATCTAAAGAAGAAGGGATTAACGGTAGGCTAAAGAAGAACGGCTCAATGACAAGCTAAAGAAAATCGACTCACCGACGAGCTAAAGAAGAACGGATTAACGGTAGGCTAAAGAAGAACGGCTCAATGACAAGCTAAAGAAAATCGACTCACCGACGTGCTAAAGAAGAACGGATTAAAGGTAGGCTAAAAAGAACGGCTCAATGAGAAGCTAAAGAAAATCGACTCACGGACGAGCTAAAGAAGAACGGATTAATGGTAGGAGGCTAAAGAAGAACGGCTCAATGACAAGCTAAAGAAAATCGACTCACCGACGAGCTAAAGAAGAACGGATTAACGGTAGGCTAAAGAAGAACGGCTCAATGACAAGCTAAAGAAAATCGACTCTGCGACGAGCTAAAGAAGAACGGATTAAGGTAGGCTAAAGAAGAACGGCTCAATGACAAGCTGAAGAAAATCGACTCACGGAGGAGCTAAAGAAGAACGTCTCAATGACAATCTAAAGAAAATCGATCACCGACGTGCTAAAGAAGAACGGATTAACGGTAGGCTAAAGAAGAACGGCTCAATGACAAGCTAAAGAAAATCGACTCACCGACGAGCTAAAGAAGAACGGATTAAAGGTAGGCTAAAGAAGAACGGCTCAATGACAAGCTAAAGAAAATCGACTCACCGACGAGCTAAAGAAGAATGGATTAACGGTAGGCTAAAGAAGAACGGCTCATTAACAAGTTAAAGAAAATCGACTCACCGACGAGCTAAAGAAGAACGGATTAACGGTAGGCTAAAGAAGAACAGCTCAATGACAAGCTAAATAAAATCGACTCACGGACGAGCTAAAGAAAACGGATTAACGGTAGGCTAAAGAAGAACGGCTCAATGACAAGCTAAACATAATCGACTCACCGACAAGCTAAAGAAGAACGGATTAACGGTAGGCTTAAGAAGAACGGCTCAATGACAAGCTAAAGAAAATCGACTCACCGACGAGCTAAATAAGAACGGATTAACGGTAGGCTAAAAAAGAAGGGCTCAATGACAAGCTAAAGAAAATCGACTCACCGACGAGCTAAAGAAGAACGGATTAACGGTAGGCTAAAGAAGAACGACTCAATGACAAGCTAAAGAAAATCGACACACCGACGTGCTAAAGAAGAACGGATTAGTGGTAGGCTAATAAAGAACGGCTCAATGACAAGCTAAAGAAAATCGACTCACGGACGAGCTAAAGAAGAAGGGATTAACGGTAGGCTAAAGAAGAACGGCTCAATGACAAGCTAAAGAAAATCAACTCACCGACGAGCTAAAGAAGAACGGATTAACAGTAGGCTAAAGAAGAACGGCTCAATGACAAGCTAAAGAAAATCGACTCACGGACGAGCTAAAGAAGAACGGATTAACGGTAGGCTAAAGAAGAACGGCTCAATGACAAGCTAAAGAAAATCGACTCACCGACGAGCTAAAGAAGAACGGATTAACGGTAGGCTAAATAAGAATGGCTCAATGACAAGCTCAAGAAAATCGACTCACCGACGTGCTAAAGAAAATCGACTCACGGAGGAGCTAAAGAAGAACGGCTCAATGACAAGCTAAAGAAAATCGACTCAACGACGTGCTAAAGAAGAACGGATTAACGGTAGGCTAAAGAAGAACGGCTCAATGACAAGCTAAAGAAAATCGACTCACCGACGAGCTAAAGAAGAACGGATTAAAGGTAGGCTAAAGAAGAACGGCTCAATGACAAGCTAAAGAAAATCGACTCACGGAGGAGCTAAAGAAGAACGGATTAACGGTAAGCTAAAGAAGAACGGCTCAATAACAAGTTAAAGAAAATCGACTCACCTACGAGCTAAAGAAGAAGGGATTAACGGTAGGCTAAAGAAGAACGGCTCAATGACAAGCTAAAGAAAATCGACTCACGGAGGAGCTAAAGAAGAACGGATTAACGGTAGGCTAAAGAAGAACGGCTCAATGACAAGCTAAAGAAAATCGACTCACGGACGAGCTAAAGAAGAACGGATTAACGGTAGGCTAAAGAAGAACGGCTCAATGACAAGCTAAAGAAAATCGACTCACCGACGAGCTAAAGAAGAACGGATTAACGGTAGGTTAAAGAAGAACGGCTCAATGACAAGCTAAAGAAAATCGACTCACCGACGAGCTAAAGAAGAACGGATTAACGGTAGGCTAAAGAAGAATGGCTCAATGACAAGCTCAAGAAAATCGACTCACCGACGTGCTAAAGAAGAACGGATTAACGGTAGGCTAAAGAAGAACGGCTCAATGACAAGCTAAAAAAATCGACTCACGGACGAGCTAAAGAAGAACGGATTAACGGTAGGCTAAAGAAGAACGGCTCAATGACAAGCTAAAGAAAATCGACTCACCGACGAGCTAAAGAAGAACGGATTAACGGTAGGCTAAAGAAGAACGGCTCAATGACAAGCTAAAGAAAATCGACTCACCGACGTGCTAAAGAAGAACGGATTAAAGGTAGGCTAAAGAAGAACGGCTCAATGACAAGCTAAAGAAAATCGACTCACGGACGAGCTAAAGAAGAACGGCTTAACGGTAGGCTAAAGAAGAACGGCTCAATGACAAGCTAAACATAATCGACTCACCGACGAGCTAAATAAGAACGGATTAACGGTAGGCTAAAGAAGAGCGGATCAATGACAAGCTAAAGAAAATCGACTCACCGACGAGCTAAAGAAGAACGGATTAATGGTAGGCTAAAGAAGAACGTCTCAATGACAAGCTAAAGAAGAATGGCTCAACGACAGGCTAAAAAAGAACGGCTCAACAAGCTAAAGGAGAATGATTCAACGACGGGCTAAATAAAAACGGTTCGATGATAAGAAATAACTAAGTATAAAGTACAAGAAATTTTAATGACTGATCATCTGTAAAAAGAGGTGCTAAAATACCAGCTTCACGTCAAACTTAAGGACCAAGAATGGTCCACCGGTCCTCCAGGTTTGGGGGTTGGGTGCAAATCTGTAAAAAACAGTTTGTTACAGCAACGAAAACTTGCTGCCCTATGCATCATTGGGTGTGATGGATAAATGATGATCCCCTTTTCAGGGCATCCTCTCTTACTCCCTTCCACCTCATATACAATTTCCTTATTATAAAAAACTGGCCATAAAGACATTAAAGAACCTTATCTTCTACTGTTAAATCTATCTATAAACTTTTCAACATGTCCATTAATCACGTCTCTCCTCTACCTCTTCCCTCTTTTTGTTCAAATTCTAACTTACAACTTTGATATCCCATTTTCCACACCACTTACCTTTCACACATAATTCGCCAATATAAGGTAAAGAATGTTCCATCTTCTTTCACACTAGCTAATGAGACCTTGTCCTTTCAATGTCGAAACAAAATGTACATTTTGTAGTAGATGATAATTTGTACATCTTTTAAACTATAATTTATAATAAATATTCATAGGTCTATTTTATAATGAGTACTGTTTTAAATTAATGTTTTGGACTTTGTTTATATTTTCTTCGTTCCTTATTCACTTGGATATATATATATATATATATATATATATATATATATATATATATATATATACGTAGGTCACAACAATATAACACACTTTATCGTTTATAAATTTATAAAATAAATATTAATTAAAATCTAAGTATTCATTTGTTGCTTGGTGGCCTAAGAAAAGGTTTCAGCCAGGAGAAATACTCTACATCCAAATTCAAAATCTAATTACATAATTCCAACATAACATAAATAAAAATATTTGTAACTAGTACAAAGTAGGTCTACGATTTACTAGTTTCAGTATTTGTATTCGATTTTTCATGGATTTGATCACGTTGCCAACAATCGTCTGATCTCTTTTTTGCCACTCCTTTAGCAATATTCATTTGAGGGTTGCTGCTGAAGGGATATTGGTTGCAAGGTGCTCCCAAACGGGGTCTATTGAATTCAAGTCAACACATTGGGTTACTCACACTAGTGAATTGATTACTTGCGATTTCTTCCTGACCTTTGTTACTTTGCTTGTGTGACATTGCGTTTAATTCTCTTTGAAAAACGTAGAAATTCTTTCCAATCTGATTGGTTTCAAATAATAGGAATATTTCTTTCCGTAATATTTGAAAAATTATGGACCATTACACCGCTTGTCAAAAAGAATCAGCTCAGATTTCGCTCTAAACCAGACAGCTCCCTACATCATTACTCCAATTCCTCCATGTCGCATGCAGACATTATGTGAACCAAGTTTCATTCTGAGTTCTTATAAATATTATGTGATCCATAAATATTATGTGATCCATAAATATTCTTATAAATATTATGTGATCCAAGTTTCATTCTGAGTTCTTATAAATATTATGTGATCCATAAATATTATGTGATCCATAAATATTCTTATAAATATTATGTGATCCAAGTTTTATTCTGAGTTCTTATAAATATTATGTGATCCATAAATATTATGTGATCCATAAATATTCTTATAAATATTATGTGATCCAAGTTTCATTCTGAGTTCTTATAAATATTATGTGATCCATAAATATTATGTGATCCATAAATATTCTTATAAATATTATGTGATCCAAGTTTCATTCTGAGTTCTTATAAATATTATGTGATCCATAAATATTATGTGATCCATAAATATTCTTATAAATATTATGTGATCCAAGTTTCATTCTGAGTTCTTCGAACATAAACCTCTTTCGGATTAGAAGTACGGCAAAATTTACTTTCATCTAACCAAATTATAAATTGCCAAATTTCATGATCTTTATTCTCGAATTCTCTCGTCATGTCCATAAGGCTGTTCATGTTAACCTCCGAAATCGAAGGCTTCTTTCTTGCAACTCTTCTTTGATAGACTAGTTCTTTCAAAATCTTTCTTAATGAATGTGGTGACATTTCCATGATGTTAGCGATGACTTCCCTACCAGCGCTCTGTTCGTTTTTTCAGACAATGCTATGGTCATCCTGAATGTTTTTTCACACGACAATATTATTTTTTGACAATATTGTTAACTATTTGATGATTAATCTGCAAAAACCGGGCAATTTCTTTATTTTATTTGCCACACTGAGGCCATGTTATTATTTTCACTCGTTTAAATTTATCAGTTTTCTTACTTCAGCGAACTTTTATTGCGAAATATAAGCCAAGTATCGAAACTTATTTATAAATGGAATATTGTCTGTGTGTGTGTGTGTGTGTGTGACCGTTACCTATAGACTCCGAAAGAGATGAACAGATTTTCTTGAAAATTTACACAGTTGTATTATAAGCCTCTGCATGTGTTCTTAGCTAAGTATCGAGGTACCCCTGATAAATTTCGAAAACCGATAATCGAAAAAATTGGGTTATAGAAAGAGTAGTCGGATTCCAATCAAATTTGATACACTCATAGACAAAGACATAAGAAACGATATTCAGAAGTTTCAAGGTTGCAGTTCTTACATTAGTGCAGGAAATCGATAATATATATATATATATATATATATATATATATATATATATATATATATATATATTAGCAGAGGTATATGAACATATTGAGCATGCAAAACAAACATATGGACACACTGAACCTGTGAGAAATAGAAAAGTAGACGATATAGATATTTAGATACACAGGCAGTCGTGGTTTCATGGATAAATATATTACAATCGGCGAGAAAAGATTATTCGTTCTCCTCACTACTGACCGAGTAACGAAACAACATAATTATTTTTTATATATTCCTTTTGCTGACTTCACAATTGACCATAGATCAACTTTAATCGACTTACTCATATACCGATTCTGCCACTATTTCAGTGAAATGATATAAACTTATATACCAGATCTTAACTTTTTGCTACGTGACAATGATTTACTTTAATATGTTATCAAAGGTATCCGATTGAAAATATACGGTTAATACGCACAGTGTCGATATTAAAAATAACAACATGACAAACATGCGTAAATATGTTGTATATCTTTATTGAAACATATTAATCTCTATATATCTTAACAAATGTATGCTTCCATATCAGGGATGATGATAATTTCAAATGCTAAGAGAAGGCTATGAGAGATTTAATATAACTTGGTAAAGCCCGTTGAAAGAATATTTTTTTAAAAATCTTATTAGATTTTGCATGCAAAATGAGTGTTTTTGTGTTCAATTACATGGAAATACTTTTATTTTTTTAATGTAATGCATGATAAATGATGAATGTTGGACATCTTGAAGATAACAATGATCTTGTCTACTGTAGGTGTGTGTAGTAAAATTTACAATGTGCAAAATAAATCTAATTTTAAAAGATATATCTTGAATTACTACAGCGTAAATTTATTCACTCGACATTGGATTCAAACACGGACTCCAGACGACTTAAGAGTCTGCTGAAACTCTTCTAGACGTTCTCCTGTTTACGTTGATAAATGCTGCCAAAATCATCGCCTTCCGTTTATCTTTGGTCTTTCACAAAACTGCGATTTGTTGCTTCATTTAAGGGTATTAAATTACAAGAGGTAAAAATAACATATTGGAATATCCTGCTACCCTTCAAGTGCAGTAGGATTGATGGGTCTATCTGCAATATGAGTCGTAGCTACTGATAAGCGAAGAGTCTAGATGGTAGTGTATATTGCACTAGACTAATCTCACAGTGAATCTCGTGTGCAGATTAATCCGATCGGCTCTACGACGTCTGTATTTGGTAGTTTACCACTTAGTTGCACGATTCTTTATTCAACTTTTCTCAATAATGCAACAAAAAAGAAGAGAAAACAATGTCTTTGACTTTTGTCTTAGTTAACGCGTAGAAATTAAAATTCTTCCTCCTGTTCATGGATGATCCGAATTTGTATCGACGGTAGATAGCATTTCATGACAGTTGAGGTAACTCTGCATTAGTCCACACGATTCATACATAATAATCAAGAGGGTGTAATCTGGGAAGTTAGGAGCTCATGTGTAACTGCCATGTGGAAACATTTATTTGGCGGAAATCCTCTGTCAGCCATGATAGAGTTCCCTTGATTGTCTGGCATGATGCCGATAACTGTTTCTAGACGTACCGTTTTTTCAGCAATTACCATCTTGATCGAGGATGTGCGTTGTGGTGCAGTTGATATCGGCTGGGAACGAGAAATCGGGGAACCGAGTTCGAATTCCACTTGAATCAATTGCATTCACTTACGCACAAATACCCTTTGGAAACAGTGAGCGCTTGGCAATACCAGGTGATCTAAGCGCATAGTGACGTATGTGCGTTGTGGTGCAGTGAATATCGGCTCGGAAAGAGAAATCGGTGAGCCGAGTTCGAATTCCAGTTGAATACCCTGTATTCACTTAGACACTGGTACCCTTGGGAAAGGTATTAATCCGTCCCTTCCCTACAATTATGGGTTAAATAACAAGGGTATTACTTAGGGACACTGCCCTTAAAAAAAAACAAATCCCAATGAATCTTGATACTTGAAAAGAAAAATGTATTACTAGACACAAAAACTTATATAAACAACAATAAATTGTTGAAAGAAAAAGGTATTACCATAAATAAATAACGTTTAGTTCGCAATAAATGTCATAAAAACAAAACAAACAACCAATCAACCTTGTGAAATGTATTAGTCCGTCTCTTCACTCTAGTTATGGGTTAAATAGCAGGACAGATTGGGTTCTATAGCCTTGGCTGGCAACCAATCTACCGCAGAAAGCAATGGCAACCTACTGCGAGATAATCTTCTGCCCAATCAGTCATGTCTCTTTCGAGACATGATCTCCCAAGTGTGTTTCACGTATGGAAATTAACTGACTGACTGGCCATCTTGATCAAAGGCAAATCTACCTATTTAAATCACTTGTCGTAGTCTTCTGTGTTTACACTGAGGCCCTGTGAGAAGAGGAATTGAGCTACAATTTCTCCAACATTAGTGAATATTCAAAGACCTTCATAGTCTCTATTACATATATCCAACTCTTTTCGAATGCTCTGCACTGTACTTAGAATGACAAAGAATCACTCAGCAATGTTCGTATTCGAGTTTCCACCTTGAATGCCAAGCATACAGCAAGCCATCTTTAAATTTCAGAGATTTATTAAAGACAAATGATTTACAACTCCAAGAGATAGTATGTTGATTGAGGTATAGTTTCATTTCTCAGGTACGTGACACGTGTGATAAAGCAATGGATGGATATTAAATGTAGAAGAAAGAATTTGTGTCTGTTTAAGAGTGTGTGCCAACGTGTAATTAATACATTAGATGTTTAGTATTAATGTAAGCATGTGTAAGCAAAAATAATGTGTGCTAAGCGCATTAAAACCATAGACAAAGTAAGTGTGTGTATATGTCAATAACATTAGTATGTATGAATGACTGACTAAATATATTTCCTTTCGAAATCCATAATAAGTATTGTATACATGTGTATTAAAGTGAAACATGTTAGATTAAAAACACTTTCCCCTAATCCTTATGACGTCAAACATTCACATTTACCAGAGCCAAAGCGTCCAAGGTGTTTTGCTTGTCGGGTTGATGTGTTGTGATGAATGCGTCCGTAAAACCCACGCCAGAGAGTTCGTCGTCTCGTCAGCTGCCCCCTCGCAAGTTTGGTCAAAGGAAGGAACATTCTTAGACCTGTCATTTTATGCTGAGTGAGAATGTGACTGACGGCGATGATTGGTTCGTCGGCAATGGCTTTTTGACCATAAAAAGTGTCTGAGACAATGGTTGGGTGTGGTTTTTCTTGTAACCCTGATGACGTGCGCAAGTGAGAGAGCATTGAGTTAAGACTGTTTATATTTGTCTGGAAGCTTCAAACCCACGAGTGAAGCGAGCTGTGGAATCGAAACCAAACAGAAATTTACACTTTAACTACAATTCTTCTTTACTTTGTCTACTTTCACACACACACACACACACACACACACACACATATATATATATATATATATATATATATATATATATATATATATATATATACTGTAATAGTTCTTGCAATGGTTTATAAATTCATAGTATCACTACACAAAAATTTTCGGGTTTCATCTTCAGGTGATTTTTTTTTAATCAAAGAAATCACCTGAAGTTGAAGCAGTCCACATACAGGGCTAGCTTCGAAACCCGAAAATTTTTGTGTAGTGATACTATGAATTTATAACCCATTATAACAACTATTACGCTCTACATTTGTATCGAGCACTCTTTATAAAAGTAAATGCATGAACAAAAGGTTAAAAAACCTACGAGTTCTACAACTTAGTTACAATACACACACACATATATATATATATATATATATATATATATATATATATATATATCCAGATGGAGAGAACCAACTGATTCAGAATTTCGAGTTTTCCGGCATTTAATTTTTTTTTTAAGTGCCCATACAACTTATGTCGTATAGCATAATATAATTATAATTAAATTTCCTTTTTATTTCAAAGTAATTTAATTTACATTGCGACACGTCAATTTCTATTTATCATCAGACAATGTTGATTCATTGTTGTGAAATCGATTTACACTTGAATGTAGAAAACAATACGATTGTTATTTAAAGAGTTAATATGCTGTGGGAGAAAACAGAAAATTTAGATTTATGCGTGTGTTTAATTTAACTAATCAGAATGAAGTTCAACTTTAAATTTGAAAATATAGGTCATATGTTTGGGGAATGCAGCGTTTCTCTTTCAAGCTTATCGGGAAAGTGTCAGCTCATTGATCTGCAGTCTAGACCGCTCCTTTTCGGTGTGATGTATCCACTATTGTTACAAGTTTATTCTCTTAGCTTTCTCTGTATTCCAGCAATTTTTAAAAACAAAATCGTAAGAAAGACAACATTTTTTATTTTTTATCTGACTTAAAATAATTTTTGGTATGATTCAACTATTTTTTTTTTGTTCAGTGTTCAATTATTCATATACTCTCAATTTGTATAAATTTTAATATCAATTTAATATTTTTTGATAATAAAAAAATTACGTTAAACGATATTTTTAACCATATTTTAAGGTGAACATTTTGCTATGTTTATATATGGCATTTTTTTCATTACGTTTATTCAAAAGATTTTTATTCTCAAGAAACTGAATAATAATAAAATTTTCATATCGACACAAGCGGCATTTGTGGTTTTGTTTCTTTTAGATACGAAAAATATTTACATACGGATGTTCTATTTCGGTATGTACTATTAAATGAAATGTGTTGATAAAACATTTTTCAAGCGAATTTCTAGTAATACCAATATAAATCTTTATATTTCTTGATATTACTAGGGTTTCCAGTAAAAAAAATAGTACATTGATAAACAATAGATTCTATAAATCACCTGTTTTCCAAAAGGCAGTCTATAAGATTTCTACAATTATATTTATTATTTACTATTTGATTCTTATTTTCGATTAAATTAAAACTTTTATTTAAAATATTTTTATTGTGATTTTTATAATTGATTTTAGAGTATTTCTATCTAAAATCTGCTTAACAGATTATTATTCAGAACAGTTTATCAATCAAAGCGAGGAATGGTGTACCTAATTTATTGCTAATCATTTAGTTGAGAGTAAGTATACATCTGTTTGAACCAAATGGTTAGCAGTATATTTCTGTATAACTCCGTAATATGTGTATGTATGTATATATATATATATATATATATATATATATATATATATATATATATATATATTATTATATATTATTATATATTATATATATTCATTTCAGCCCAAGCAAGGCAATACTACCACTGGTACGCAAAGGGCTATATAAAGGGGAGAGCGACGGTTATATAGGAGGAGATCAAAAAGAAAGAGGAACTGAAGAGGAACTGAAGTGGAATCGTTTACAGGTTATGTCAGAGAATAGGCAAGAAAAGAATGGGAATACTGATGTGAAGAGAATTGAATGAGAGTCGTCTACCACAGATTGGAGGTCATTCTCAAGATCAGCAGCGAGTTTATATTTGTCTGTCTTTACAGATTTCTGACTGGAACGGGAATAAATGTTGGTGTCGTCAGCGTAAATTCCTACTTAGGATCCGATCGTTGGTGAAGATCAGAATGAGAGTCGGGCTTAGGATGGAGCACACCCGCGTTCGTGTGATAGGATATGGATGCGTGCCTGTTCAAAACGACCTTCATTATTCAGTTTGATAAAAACGATTGGCTCAAACCATGCAGAATGCTAGCATGCTTTGGATATATCCAGATTACAGCTTGAGCTTTGCTGTTATTATCGAGGTCCTGATATATGTACTCGGTGATGGTAGTTAGCAAATCAATAACAGAGCTTGCAAAGCGGAAGCCACACTGTCTATCCGAGAATAGTTTATGGGTGGTGAAATGTTGAACTATATTAGTATTGATGATAGCCTAGAACAGTTTGCCGAAAACAGTTAGGGGGCTGGTATGGAGATAATTAGAGCAATCCGAAGTATTTCTTGTGTTGTTAATTACACTACCCACAAAAGAGGACTTGCAGCATGCAGGAAAACAGGAAGCAGCGAGGCATATATAGTTTATAGGGGACAGAGGAGAGTTCAGCGGGTATATTTCTGCTCGTATTATAAGGGTCAATTTTTTTTTCATTATCTCAAACCCTCAGTTGATCCTCAGTTCCAAAATAAAAGTCGGGTGCAGATACTTCCGATGAGTCTACGAGCAAACTACTCGGCCTAGTCCTCTGTTGATGTGAGGGCCTCAAATTTATTGATTAAAGGATGAATAGAGGATTTGTTGTTATTCACCACACATTTGCACAGCTGTTAGTAGTCTTTGGAGCCGAAATTTCAGGCTGCTATATGCTGCTTAATTTTTTTATCAAACAACAGCTTAGCGTTATTTAATATTGTCTTACACTTATTACGAGCAGAGACAAATATGCGCCTGTTAGAGTCATACGCGTTGCTCTGATATAGCCAGAAGAAATAGAAAATGGCAACGGAGCAGGCAGGAGAGGACTATATGTTCGAATGATATTTAGGACGGCACCTCCTAACCGGGATGAAAGCATTGATGCCAGCTTTTACCAAGGAGAAGACATCAGAAGCGCAGTCATCAACAGGAAATTTAAACACTTTTTTCTAAAGGACTTCACATAGAAGATCGGGGAACAAATTCTGGTCTGCTTTCTGGTAGAAGTAAAATTTCCATTGGTAGGATATTCCTGATGGGATTGTAAGTGGAGAGAAATATTAACAGAAAAGACAGCATGACCAGAGTTTACAAGAAGGCAAAGCTGCAAGGCTTGGCAGGATTAACGGAATAGGTGAAGCAGAAATCTAGCAGAAAAGCGTGTCCTGTAATTATACTGGGGAAGCACAAGAGAAAGTCTACCAATGCGTAAGAGATTGAGTAATTGCAAACTTCATGGCATGAATGCCAGCAGAATTGGTGACAGAATTTTTCAACTTGGCATGGTGAGTTATTAGAATCACCGAACGCCAGTATGTTAGCAAAAATATTGGAGGAAGTAGCCTTATCTATATTGTCAGAGATACTATCTAACCGGGAGCAGAAAGGGGAACAACACAGAAAGAAAAGATAGTTAACCTATTTTAGAGTTGAAAGATAGAGACACATGTATGAGAGGTCAGGGGATTCGAGAGAATTCACTCTAGCTAGAGAGAAGTATTCTTGATGTAAACCCCACAGCATGTATATAGACATTGGAGAAGGTAGTAAGAAATCGAGAAGTCAAAGAAAGGGATTGAGGGGTTAATATTAATTAAAGCGCGGATATGGCAGAATACTTTTCGTGGAGGAAAGATTACACACTGCAGAAATTGGTACACTTACCACGGATGTTTTTGAAGGAAAGGCTGAGTGGTATAAGTGACTTTGGTTTACCTGGTTTAGCTTCGTTTTTTGAGATGCGATTGTTTATTTTTGCGTTGTTGCTAAGGAAAGATCACAAGTAGAGGTAGCAGACGGTCATTGACTCTGATCTGTGAAGGAAGGGAGCTGGCGCAGAGTGTAGCATAGTGTAGCCTCTGGGTTACCCAACGGAAGCGCGTGAAGGAACACCTAACCATGCGCGTCATGGTACTGCGAGAATTTTGATATTAAGCAACTGTATATCAGAGCAGCCGCTCTAGACGCTACACAAGACATAGGGCCCCTAGCTACCATTCAGAAGCAGCTACCAAGAAATTGCCAGTCCGGTACCCTTACAATGGAAAGACGTTGCCAACGGCCACACACATCAGAGAAAAATTGCGGGGGCGCCAATAGTGAGTTTCGAGAGAAAAAAGAGAACCGGACACTACATGCTAAACAAGGAACAATGGACGAGCCTTTATCTTATTCATTAAAAGTGGGAGAAGTGTGAACCTGGCGATAGAAGAATCTATCTACTACCATGTGAAAAAAATAAAGCTAAATTTCTTATGTTTTAACTTAGCCAGAAAAACTTGGACCAGCCAAAACCATGCCAAACAGAGAAAAAAACGAAGCACCTCCAAGATTGGAGTGGCCAGTAATGATGATTCATTTTGACGGACAAATTCAATATTTTTGTGAAAACCACAACTAGGAACGGAAATGGCAGATTCATATCGAAACAGAAAAAATGAAATTTAGTCCCTAAAGCAACAGACTTTTCTAACAAGAAAATCTAGGTGAGGGCGAAGATACATTCAAGAATAATAAAAAAGTAAAAAAAAAAAAAAAAAAAACAGATCTTAAATAAATAAATCACATTTAAAGAATTTATAAAAAACTGAAATCATACGCCAGTTTGGACTGGACACTAACGAAATGATAGGATCTTAGGAAGAGAAGACAAAGTAAAAAATATCACAGCCCAAAATAGGAGAAGTCAGTAAAATAAAAAGGATGATCCATTTCGACTGACAAGTTCACTTTTTTATATTTTTGGCAAAAACTAAATCGAGCAGAGTTATACTTTTAACCCTAACTACCCTAAATATGACACATTGTCTGGAGAGGATTTGTGAGGGGATAGGGTCATTCTTCTAGGAAAGGGAATGGCAGATACATATCGAAACAGAGAAAAAAAGAGTTTCAAATTCATTACATTTTCTAACAAGTTAGAAAATCCACGTAAACGTGAACCTTTTAATATTTATATACACAGACATATTAAGTTAAATATATGGATTTAAATTCGATAAGATGAATATCATAATTAAAAACAGATAATAAAAGTGTCTTTAATTTTAAATGTTTCACTTTATTAGGCTTCTTCAGATTTATTGATAAGACATTATTTTTTTTAAATATTTATAAACACTTTCATACATTAAATCACCCTAGATTCTTCTTATACACGTAATCTTAAAAAATAGTCTATATTTTAAATACGCTTGACAAAATAATTATATTCGCATTAATACATTTAAACAAACATGTATACACACGTCCATTTAAAATAACCATGTATTGATTTTATTTTACTTAGTACACACATATGAACTTGCACTGGTTTGCTAAATTTAAATATGATATGTTTAATATGCGAGACGTATCTCACCAATAAGATGAAATTTCATTAACATATTTTCTTTGTTTTTTTAATTTAAACAGAATTAAATAACCTGACATAATTTTTTATTCAATTGTAAATGTTTTGCAAATATATTTAAATTAAAGTAACAGAATTTTATATATTTTAATCATTTTATATCTGGTCTTAAATTTTTGAACTGCAGTGTATATTTTTACATAGAAAATTATCTTGTGTTTATATATATATATATATATATATAAATATATGTGTGTGTGTGTGTGTGTGTGTGTGTGTACATGCACGCACGTGTAAAAGAATGTGCTATAGACCTGAAAAATGTCATTAAAAATATTTGTGTTGGTAAGACTGGAAGGTATGCTAAATAGGTACACATTAAGTAACAGCTGAAAATATATGTCCAAAAAAAGTAAACATTGGATTTGAATGTTTATAACGTCTTTGTACATGTATAACGATCTGTAAAACATAACTTGTCTGTTTTAGTCATCCACATAAAAGACTGTTTCGCAGATCATTAGTGTGGTAGACATCCTCTTGCTTCTGGCCGGGATCGAAATTCGACTGATTTGGTTTCAATTGGAGTCGCTAAATCATATATATATATATAGTCATCCGCAGATAGATCTGTTTTGCTGTATCACAGCTCATCAGTACGGTGAGACATGCGATTGCTTTTTACCCAGGATTGAAACCCAACTGAATTGGAGCCAGTAGGCGATACAAACTCTGAGCTATGGTCGCTAGTAGAAGGAGGCAGACTATTTTATCGTGTATATTACCATTATAAACGCCCAAGACATGAGGGTGTTCTAATTCATAGCTGAATGAACGATATATATATATATATAAAACCGCTACGAAGGTACACTCGTTTCTCCATTGAAACTTCAATGCCTCATCGGGCGGTGTGTAAAGAACTAGAAATCCTTTATCTTTATATTTATTTAGTTTTGTTCGAGGGGTTGGTGGAGGTTACTGATATGGGGATAGGTTTTTGACTGTTGCAATTTTTGGAGAGAGTGTTTTGCTAGAAGTGTTGTTGGGGGTTAGCGATAGTGGAATAAGTCTATGAACCGTTGGAATTTTTTGAGAGGGCGTTTTGTCAGAGGTTTTCGTAGGGATTAACGATAGGGGAATAAGTCTGTGACCGTGGGAATTTTTTGAGTGGGTGTTATGTTAGAGGTGTTGGTGGGGGTTAGCGATAGTGGAAATGTGACCGTTTGAATGTTTTGAGAGAGTGTTTTGTTAGAGGTGTTGGTGGAGGAAGGCAATAGGGGATTAAGTCTGTGACCGTTGAATTTTTTGAGAGAGTGTTTTCCTAGAGGTGTTCGTGGGGGTTAGCGATAGGGGAATAAGTCTGTGACCGTCGAAATTTTCGAGTGGGTTTTTTGTTACAGGTGTTGGTGGGGGTTACCGGTAGGGGAAAATGTCTGTGATCGTTGGAATTTTTTGAGAGGCTGTTTTGTTAGAGGTGTTGGTGGGGTTAGCGATAGGGAAATAAATCTGTGACCCTTGGAATTTTTGAAGGGATGTTTTGTTAGAGGTGTTGGTGGGGATTAGCGATAGGGGAATAAATCTGTTACCGTTGGAATTTTTTGAGAGGGTGTTTTGTTAGAGGTGTCGTGGTGGTTAGTGAGAGGAAATAAGTCTGTGACAGTTGGAATTTTTTGCGAGGGTGTTTTGTTAGAGGTGTTGTTGGGGGTTAGCGATAGGGGATTAAGTCTGTGACCGTTGGAATTTTTGGAGAGAATGCTTCGTTTGAGGTGTTGGTGGGGTTAGGTGCAGGGGAATAAGTCTGTGACCTTTGGAATATTTTGAGGGGTTGTTTTGTTAAGGGTGTTGGTGTGGGTTAGCGATAAAGGAATAAGTCTGTGTCCGTTGGAATTTTCGAGAGGGTGTTTTGTTAGAGGTGTCGGTGGGGGTTAGCGATAGGGGAATATGTCTGTGATTGTTGGAATTTTTTGAGAGAGTGTCTTGTTAGTGTTGTTGGTGGGGTTAACGATAGGGGAATAAGTCTTTGAACGTTGGAATTTTTGAGAGCGTGTTTTGTTAAAGGTGTTGGTGGGGGTACGCGATAGAGGAATAAATCTTTGACCGTTCGAATTTTTGGAAAGAGTCTTTTGTTAGTGGTGTTGGTGAGGGTTAGCGGTAGGGGAATAAGTCTGTGACTGTTGGAATTTTTGGAGAGAATGTTTTGTTAAAGGTGTTGTTGGGGGTTAGCGGTAGGGGAATATATCTCTGACCGTTGAAATGTTTTGAGAGGGTGTTTTGTTAGAGGTGTTGTTGGGGGTTAGCGATAGGAGATTAAGTCTGTGAACGTTGGAATTTTTGGAGAGATTGCTTTGTTTGAGGTGTTGGTGGGGGTAGGTGCAGGGGAATAAGTCTGTGACCGTTGGAATATTTTGAGGGGTTGTTTTGTTAGGGGTGTTGGTGTGGGTTAGCAATAAAGGAATAAGTCTGTGACCGTTGGAATTTTTGTGAGGGTGTTTTGTTAGAGGTGTTGGTGGGGGTTAGCGATAGGGGAATAATCTGTGACCGTTGGAATTTTTCGAGAATTCTTTTTTTAGGTGTTGGTGGCAGTTAGCAATAGGGGAATAATTCTGTGAGCGTTGGAATTTTTTGAGAGTGTGTTTTGTTAGAGATGTTGGTGGGGGTTAACGATAGGGGAATGAGTCTTTGACCGTTGGTATTTTTTTGAGAGCGTGTTTTGTTAGAGGTGTTGTTGGGGGTTAACGATAGGGGAATAAATCTGTGACCGTTGAAATTTATTGCGAGGTTGTTTTTTTTTAGGTGGCGATTATCGATAGGGGAATAAGACTGTGACGTTTGGTATTTTTTGCGAGGGTGTTTTGTTAGACGTGTGGGTGGGGGTCAACGATAGGGGAATAAGTCTGTGACCGTTGGAATTTTTTGAGAGAGTGATTTCTTAGAGGTGTTAGCGATAGGGGAATATGTCTGTGATTGTTGGAATTTTTTGAGTGCATGTTTTGTTAGAGCTGTTGGTGGGGGTAAGCGATAGGGAATATATCTGTGACCGTTGGAATTTTTTGCAAGAGTATTTTGTTAGTGGATTTGGTGGGGGTTAGCGATAGGGGAATAAGTCTGTGACCATTAGAATTTTTTGAGGGAGTGTTTTGTTAGAATTGTTAATGGCGGTTAATGATAGGTGAATAATATGTGACCGTTGGAATATTTTTAGAGAATGATTTGTTAGAGGTGTTGGTGAGGGTTAGCGATAGCGGAATAAATCTGCGACAGTTGGAATTTTTGGAGAGAGTGTTTTTATAGAGTTGTTGATGGGGGTTAGCGATAGGGGAATAAGTCTGTGACCGTTCGAATATTTTGAGAGAATGTTTTGCTGGAGGTGTTGGTGTGGGCTAGCGGTAGGGGAATACGTCTGTGACCGTTGGAGTTCTTGGAGAGAGTGTTTTTATAGAGTTGTTGGTTGGAGTGAGCTGTAAGATAATATATCTGTGACCGTTGAAATATTTTGAGAGGGTGTTTTGTTAGAGGTGTTGGTGGGGTTTAGCGATAAAGAAATAAGTATGTGACTGTTGGAATTTTTCGAGATTTTGTGAGGCGTTGGTGGGGGTTTGCGATAGGGGAATAAGGCTGTGACCGTTGGAATTTTTTTAGAGTGTGTTTTCTTAGAGGTGATTGTTGGGGTCAGCGATAGGAGAACAAGTCTGTGACCGTTGGAATTTTTGAGAGAGTGTTTTGTTAGAAGTGTTGGTGGGGGTTAGCGATTGGGGAATAAGTCTATGACCGTTGGAATTTTTCGAGACTGTGTTTTTTTAGGTGTTAGTGGGGGTTAGCAATAGGGGAGTAACTCTGTGACAGTTGTAATTTTTGGAGAGTGTGTTTTGTTAGCGGTGTTGGTGAGGGTTAGCGATTCGGGAATAAGTCTGTGACGGTTGGAATTTTTGACAGAGTGTTTTGTTAAATGTGAGGGTGGAGGTTAGCTTTAGGGGAATATGTCTGTGACCGTTGGAATTTTTTGAGAGAGTGTTTTGTTAGAGGGGTTGGTGCAGAGTAACGAGAGGGGAATAAGTCTGTGACCGTTGGAATTTTTTGGAGTGTTTTGTTAAAGGTGTTGATGGGGGTTAGCTTTAGAGGAATAAGTCTGTGACCGTTGGAATTTTTCGACAGAGTATTTCGTTATAGGTTTGGGAGAGGTTAACGATAGTGGAATATGACTGTGACCGTTGGAATTTTTTGAGAGAGTGTTTTGTTAAAGGTGTTGGTGGAGGTTAACGATAGCGGAATAATCTGTGACCGTTGGTGTTTTTGGAGAGAGTGTTTTGATAGAGGTGTTGGTATAGGTTAGCGTTAGAGGAATATGTGTGTGACCGTTCGAATTTTTTGACAGAGTGTTTTGTTAGAGGTTTTGGTGTGGGTTAGCGATAGGGGAATACGCCTCTGACCGTTAGAATTTTTCGAGAGTGTGTTTTTGTGGGGTGTTGGTGGGGGTTAGTGATAGGGGAATAAGTCTGTGACCACTGGAATTTTCTGAGAGGGTGTTTTCTTAGAGGTGATGGTGGTAGTCAGCGATAGGAGAATAAGTCTGTGACAATTGGGATTTTTTGAGTGGGTGTTTTGTTAGAGTTGATTGTGAGGGTCAGCGATAATTGAATAAATCTGTGACCGCTGGAATTTTTTGAGAGAAAGTTTTGTTAGAGGTGTTGGTTGGGGTTAGCGATAGGGGAATAAGTCTGTTGCCGTTGGAATCTTTCGGGACTCTGTGTTTTTAGGTGTTGGTGGGGGTAAGCGATAAGGGAATAATTCTGTGACCGTTGGAATTTTTTAAGAGGCTGTTTTGTTAGAGGTTTTGGTGGGGGTCAGCGATAAGGGGCTAAGTCTGTGACGGCTGCAATTTTTTGAGAGAGTGTTTTGTTTAAAGTGTTGTTGGGGTTTACCGTTAGGGGAATAAGTCTGTGACCGTTGGAATTGTTTGAGAGGGTGTTTTGTTAGAGGTGTTGGTGTAGGGTAACGATAGGGGAATAAGTCTGTGACCGTTGGAGTTTTTGGAGAAAGTGTTTTGTTAGAGGTGTTGTTGGGTGTTAGCGATAGTGAAATAAGGCTGTGACCGTTCGAATTTTTTGAGATATTGTCTTGTTAGAAGTGTTGGTGGAGGTCAGCGATAAGGGACCAAGTCTGAGACTGTTGGAATTTTTTGAGAGATTGTATTGTAAAATTGTTGATGGGGGTTACCTTTATTTGAATAAGTCTGTGACCGTTGGAATTTTTGGAGAGAGTATTTCTTAGTGGTTTTGGTGGGGGGGGGTTAACGATAGGGCAATATGTCTGTGACCGTTGTAGTTTTTGGAGAGAATATTTTTATAGAGTTTTTGGTGGGGGTTAGCTATAGGGGAATAAGTCTGTGACCGTTCGAATATTTTGAGAGATTTGTTTTGTTAGAAGTGTTGGTGTGGGTTAGCGGTAGGGAATACGTCTGTGACCGTTGGAATTTTTCGAAAGTTTTCTAAGTTGTGTTGGCGGGGGTGAGCTCTAGGATAATATATCTGTAACCGTTGGAATATTTGAGAGGGTGTTTTGTTAGAGGTGATGCTGGGGTTTAGCGAGAAATAAATAAGTCTGTGACTGTTGGAATTTTTCGAAGGTGTGTTTTTGTGATGTGTTGGTGGGGGTTAGCGATAGGGGAATAAGTCTGTGACCGTTGGAATTTTTGAGAGAGTGTTTTGTTAGATGTGTTGGCGGGGTTTAGCGATTAGGGAATAAGTCTATGACCTTTGGAATTTTTCGAGACTGTGTTTTTTTTAGGTGTTGGTGGGGGTTAGCGATAAGGGAATAAATCTGTGACGGTTGGAATTTTTTGAGAGAGTGTTTTGTTAAATGTGTTGGTGGGGGTTAGCGTTAGGTGAATATGTCTGTGATCGTTGGAATTTTTCGAGAGAGTGTTTTGTTAGACGTATTTGTGGGGGTTAGCGTTAGGTGAATAAGTCGGTGACCGTTGGAATTTTTTGAGGGAGTGTCTTGTTAGAGGTGTTGGTGTGGGTTAACGATAGGGGTATAAGTCTGTGACCATTAGAGTTTTTGGAGAGTTTGTTTTGTTAGAGGTGTTGGTGGGGGTTAGCGATAAAGAAATAAGTCTTTGACCGTTGGAATTTTTTTAGAGAATGTTTTGTTAGAGGTGTTGGTGGGGGTTAACGATAGGGGAATAAGTCTCTGACCGTTGGAATCTTTTGAGAGAGTGTTTTTTTATACGCTCTCACAAACCCGATTGAGCACTATGAAGGAATATTAGATTTGAAAAAACAGTAGCGACTCACGCATGTACGCATCGTTCATTTAGTAATGAATTTGAACACTCTGGGCTACTGGCTTGCGTTTACATTGTATAATACACGCTAAAGTCCGCCTTCCTCTACCGATCGCCCACAACTCAGAGTTAGAATCACCGACTCACATCAATTCACTTGGGTTTTAATCTTGGCTAGAAGCATTCGGATGTCTAACCGTAATAATGAGCTGTGAAACAGCGTAACATATCTGGATGCGGATGACTATATGTAGTCATTCGTATATATATATATATAAAAATAGATTTTTTTATATATATCAGAAAACAATTTTAGAAAAAAAATTGACGAATCTGAAAAAAATTACTGTGATGCGTTTCGTCTTTTAAGAAAATCTTGCAATATTTCATAGATTTTTCCCAGAAATTTGCATTTCTACATATATATACTCTAAAATATACGAAAAGCTAAAAATATTTTTTGAAATAAAACGGCTTTTCATATATATATATATATCATTACAATTAAGTAATTAATAATATAATATATATCATTACAATTAAGTAATTAATATATATATATATATATATATATATATATATATATATATCGTATTGAATTTTGATAATGTTTAGCGCCAATATTGTTTATTTTTTTAGTATATAAATATATTTTGACAAGCAGGGTTTTATCCTAAATTGTTAGGATTTTTAATCGATGTCAGGTTAGAGATAGAGCCTTAATAGGATTAATACAGATAAAAATATCAAATTGCACCGAGCTTCATATGAACAACAAAAAACGGACACAATAGCAGATTGAATACTTAGCCCTGACGAGTGAATATATCAAATGATGCCATCACGAAACTTTGACTCGGCATGACTCTGCTCAGTTAAGTGAGATGAGGGAAATTTAATAGATTTAGCAAACTCACCCTGGCAACATGATGTTGAGCATTGGCATTCTTCCTTGATTTAACAATAGTAGTCAAATTTCGCTCATCCGAAAATGCATTCTATTCAGCTGCTGACAGTAATGTTCAGCAATGATGCTCTAGTTAGATTCCAGACCGCTTTAATGGATAATGGCAATGGTGCATGACCAAACGCCTTAATAATCTGTTGGAATTGTTTGTATGACTCGTCATGATCAAGTTATTGAGCGGATCGTTTAGGATTATCATAATGAATACATATCCCAATGCAAATCAATTATCTATTAAGAAATAAATCATTAGTATTATGTGGATGCCGCATTGGATAGATTTGAAAACGTCGATCTATCAAGCTTTCACCGAATTCACCAAATAACGAATTTCTTCACCTTGACAATTCTCTTATGTTCCGATATTGTTGAAAGAATGACGCCCGTTATCTCAAAAATTTATCTGACACTTTGACGTGGGTTTTATTCAAATAGTGTTTACAGAAGTTGATTGTCAATTGCAGGTGGACGTCCTCCCCCATCTTGATCTTCAAGACAAGTATCCACGCATCAAAAACAAGATTTGCACTGTCCGATCACAAGTGCGTTGTTCACCCAAAGTTGGCAGTAGTTTGAAAAGAATTATGGCCTGGATTCAAAACTTTCTTTTAAAATTCGGGATATATAATGTGTTAAGTAAAATTCAAGAAAGAAATTAGCATCAACTTAACAAAGAGGAATAATATAAGATATTTTTTTGCAAATATAAAATTATATAATTATAATAAAATAATTAAAATATATTTAAAAAACATACATTATTTTCTGGATAACTTAATAATATTTGGACTTTCTGAAATTCTTCTTAATTTTATATTATCTAGGTATGTCCATATCTTCTTTTGATAGAGACTAAAGTGATTTGCATTGAACTCGTCTTCATAGTTCAATACATTTTTCTTTCTCCTAAATTGGTTGGAA
>JBBBDQ010001103.1:0-32500 GCA_037127315.1 Ascarosepion bandense | reverse complement strand
ACTTTTGTTAATAGTAAATACGATAAAACAAAATTCACAAAGAGCTTCAAAAGATAAGAACTCGTGGAGAGCTATGATCATTAATAGCTGATAGAAGAAAAAATGTAGGAAATTGATAGGCACCAACTGAATATCAAACATGCATGGAAATTGACTCATCGGTATTTTATTTAAAATCGGAGCTGATTAATGAAATACAATTTTCGCTTCGTCTTAGTTTTAAATTAGAACCATTTTTCGCCATGCCAATTCGCCTTCGGATCTCAGTGTTACACTTTCCGTCTTCTGTTAGAAAACTTCCTAGAATTTAAATTGTTGCACATGCTTGATTTTAGAGTCCCTCACCTGTAATTGGCATTTTGTGATGCTGATGACCATGCATTCGGTTTTCTTGCAGTTTATTTGTAGTCCTTTCTTTCATTCTTTTCAGCTACCTTCAGTAAGATCTCTTGTATTTTTCTTTCGGAGTCTGCTATCAGCACTGTATCATCTGCGTACCTTATATTGTTTAAATTGGGGCCTCGGAGGACGAATCCTAGCCTAAATTCTAGGGTTCTCAGAATAGCCTCGCATATAAGTTGATTAGATTCGATGATAAAACGCATTTTTGTCTTACGCCCCTTTCAATCTTAGTATAATTGCTGAATTCGTTACCTGTCCGTATGCAGGCAGTTTGCTGCCAGTAGAGATTCTTGATTACTCTGATGTCTTTCCCAAATATGTCTAGGCTGCCAAGTATCTCCATCAATTCTTTGCGGCGTATTTTTTCAAACGCCTTTGCATAATGAATAAAACATATGTACATGTTCTTTATTTCAGAGAGCATCCTAATCATAAATATAGCGTTCGCTGTTCCAGTGTCTTTGACGATACCGCACTGTTCTCGTCCTATGTCTGGCCTGATTTAGCATGACTGTTGTGCCCTGTCAGTACCTCATAAATAATGGACTATCCCGTTTTGATCAGGTAGAAAGAAAAGACATATGAGTGACTCTAGTTGGTTTTAGTAAAAGAAATAAACAAAACAGAAGCGTTTAGCCTCCTTTGTTAATAAATATTAAATAATAGATTATATCGTTTTGATCGAGTGCAAATAAAAGGACATCAGAGACGCTACTTTGTTTCAGTCAAAAAGTAAAATAAAAAAGGAAGGTAACTCTTAATTCGTTGAAATGCAAACGTTTTTCATTTGAGATATTTTTGTATCTACTTCTTAGAACAACAAATAGCATTCATATTTATGATTTTCATTGCAAGTTTGTTAAAGATGTTAAGCTCAAATATTTAGCTTTTCGATAGGACAATTTCTACGGATATTCTATTGTCGAAGATTTCAGCATGACATTATTCAATCATTAAATTAGGAATTAGGTTTCATCGGAAACTTCAAATAGAATAACCGAGACTTTACCAGTGGTGGTTAATAATAATAATAATAATAATTTTTTTCTTGAACAGATGAAACAACGCTGGCAAGATAAACCATTGCATGGCTAGTATCCAGAACGTGCCAATAAATCCAATGTTGATAAAGTTATTACTCATCAATGGTTACGTGCATCAAGATTAAAATCTGAGACTGATGGTTTTAGTCTTGCAGCGCAAGACCAAAGTCTTTTTACTAGAAACTTTCAGGCAAATATTATCCATAATAATATGGATCCAAAATGCAGGTTGTGTGATAAACTACAAGGAAACAATAGACCATCGAATCTCAGGATGATCTGTACTTGCCCCAAATAAATATAAAAATCGCCACGATAGAGTGGGGCAATATTTACATTGGACAATGTTCAAACACTATGGAAAATCTGTAAACAAACACTGGTATGAACATGACCCATCACCGGTTACAGAAATAGAAGATGTCACCATTCTATGGGATTACACCATCTACACAGATAGTAAAAATGAAGCAAATAAGCCGGACATTATTATTAATTAACCAGAAAGAAAAAAACTTGTCTATTAATTGATATGGCTTGTCTAGCGGATTGTAACATAGCAACCAAGGAATTCGAAAAACTGTCAAAATATAAAGACCTGGAAATGACATTAGATAAAATGTGGAAATTGAAAACAAGTATCGTACCAGCTATAGTTGGTGCACTTGGAATGATAAAACAATGGAACAAAAACACATTGAATGAGTCCCTGAAAACCCAGATTAAAAGACATAAAAAAGTGTTTTGTTAAGTACAGCCCACACACTAAGAAAAACTTTGTCTATGTAACGTTAGGGATGTTAGGGAGATATGAAAAAACATGAAATGGTGCCATACAACACACCACGACCTGCCTTAGGTCTTCCTGCAGACTTAGTAGGTTGTGCGACCATAGCAGAAACCGAATTATAATAAAGAATTACATAATAATAATAAGAAGAAGTATGTTAGAGAGATAGAAAAAAACATAAACTGGAGCAATAACAACACACTACGACCTGCCTTAGGTCTTCCTGCAGACTTGGTAGGTAGTGCGATCATAGCAGAAATCGATTTATAATAAAAAATGACATACTACTACTGCTGCTATTACTACTACTACTACTACTATTACTACTACTAATAATAATAATAATAATAATAATAATAATAGGGAAATAGAAAAAAAAGCATAAACTGGAGCCATCACAACACACTACGACCTGCCTTATGTCTTCCTGCAGACTTGGTAGGTAGTGCGATCATAGCAGGAATCAATTTATAATAAAAAATGACATACTACTACTACTACTACTACTAATAATAATAATAATAATAGGGAAATAGAAAAAAAGCATAAACTGGAGCCATCACAACACAACACGACCTGCCTTAGGTCTTCCTGCAGACTTGGTAGGTAGTGCGATCATAGCAGAAATCGATTTATAATAAAAAATGACATACTCCTACTACTACTCCTACTACTACTACTACTACTACTACTAATAATAATAATAATAATAATAATAATGTCTGCATTGGAAAATCTGCCTACATTACGGGATAAAAAAAAGACATCAGCAAACTGATATGAACATAATACTAAATCTGTAGTTGAGACAGCAGCTGTTACAATCCTCTGGGATTTTTCTGTCAACACAGATCAAACAATACAAGCAAATCACCCAGACATTATTATCAAAGATAGAATATAAAAGGTTTGCATATTGATTGAATTGAGCGAACCAAGTGGCAAAAACAACTCGGCGAAGGTTTTTAAAAAAACTAAGCCAAGACCTGGAAATTAGAAAATCGATAAAAGTTTTCCGATACACACAGTACTCGTGACGATGATGATGATAATGATAAATTATCTTCACTCGAATTGTCATATGTATGTCTTCAGATTTCGTTCAGAGATGTCTGTCTGTAAATTCACCAGTCGGAAATGTAAGCTATGTGACCTTTAATAAAATTCATATGAAGTTAAAGTTTTCTTCCTGCTTTTAATTATTTTTTTAAAAAATTGTAACAAATCTAATCTTAACTATCCTCTCACCTTTTCTATGATATTTGGTATATAAATGTAATGAATACTTTGTATTTATTTCTGAGATGAGTAATACTCAATAATCTTGGAATTATTTTGAACTTTTGTTCTCATCTTAGTTGATATAGACACCACCTTTCGACCAAGTACCATCTAGTCATCATCAGGTGTCCATATATTGGCTGATTATCTTGTCGATTATTGCGAAATATCCTGCGAATTCAGATTGCCTTCTTTCATGTTGGATTTGGTTTCGTCACTACAAGCTCCAAGGATTGAACTCGTGAACACTAGATGATACCTATACATGTATAACCAACTACTATATCCATTCCGACACCGTCTCGAAAGATTTTAGGCCTGTGTATTTTGGAGTCTTTTATATTCAGTGTCAACGGAATTACTTTAATGGATTCGTGCTACTTTTCGTAATTTGTATTTATTTCGGAGATGAGTAATTTTTAATGATCTTAGAATTATTTCTTGGTTGATATAGATGTTATATTAGCCACAATGTTTTTGATTAATAATTAATTATTTGAAACCATTAATTAATTATAATTATTACCAATGTAATTTCTCGTAGTAACTAGTCGTAGCACAGGTACTAAATAAAGTCCTCACAAGCACTAAACGTTTAAAATATTTCCAAATTCTTGAGTTATGGTTGATAGTCGTCCAAGAATGAAATTACAAGTTGAGGGTTGAGGATAAAACGGAAACTATAAAACCTCAATCTTTACGAACAAAAACATATACCGAATCGGTCGTTATCCGGGTAAACAGTTTTGTGGAGTAGTTTTCGCACTGAAGGTTATAATCCTGCTGATGTCGGTTGCTAATCGACTTAACGCACACAAAATGTTAGGAACTTGGTAATCTTCCACTGAAAGCTGACTCCTTAGTATTCTACTAATATCGACTGCCTAGTAGTTCCACTGAATTCCAATAGAACTCTAAAAAACTCTCTAGAACTCCTATGAACATTTCAAGAACTTCATTATTTATTGTACAGAAGTACAAATGCGGCACAAGGCCTAATACGGGGATGGGGAAAGGCTGGTCATCAACTGTCCTATATTTAACTTAGCTATTCACTTTCGTTAACCCTGACACGCTTACAATAACCTTTCACCATAAAACCACATTTTTACTTACCATTCTTACCACGTCCACCATAATACCTCAGCTGCTCTATGTAGTCCTACTTAACTCCCATATGTACAATGTTCAGTGGAGGGCCTGGGCAGAAATAACAACATTTAAAATCCCCAATGATTTTATACAATGAAAATAAGATATGTACAAGAAACTAAACAAAATCATATTAGTAATACAAGCCCCCCACTACTCTAATAATGTGACAGCAAAATCACTTCCCCGGACGAAATATAATGCGTGGCTTTAGAAGTATAATACCATATATCCGATCAGCAATTACTCACACAATCACTCACACATTTAAACATCATAACAAAAACGAAAAGCACACTTGAAAAATAACGAAAGTCGCCACGCATCCACCGGGGAACTAACATTGTTGAACACCTAAGGAGGGAAGGGAAGGGGGGTTAAACTTAAAGAAAAATAGGGGAGAAAAAAAGAAAAGGGGGCCAATGAGCAATCATAACCTAGCTAAGTTAACATTGAAGCCAAAAAACAGAAAATCAAACTTTGCCTACACTAACCTAACAGGGACGGGGTGCACATGTTCTGCCCAGCACACCCAATATCCTGATGCCTAACCGGCATCAAACAACCACTCCAGGTCAGCACCTTTCACTCGACAGAATCGCGCAAGACTCACCCACCTTTTGCCAAATTCAGATGGAGTGAGTCGTTTCCTTTCCGTCCTGATCTTGACTTTAAGCTGATGCTTAAAGAACAAGATCAGTTGGGAAGAGGTAAACTTCTCATCACCATAGAATTCCTTCTGTCGCGTCGTCCAAATCACGATTCGCATAACACCTAGTAAGCAAAAGAGCACATAGTGCTCAGCCCTAGATAACGGAGGTACGACATTGCTACAAACAGAACTAGCCTCAAGGACAAAGAACTTTCCACGCAGCATACGAACCATGAGGTCTTCAAGAAACTTACACAACGGAGCAACAACACTGCAGTGGAAGAAGGCATGATCGACGGTTTCCGTCGTCAGCCCACAACGCACGCAGGTTGATTTTGGTGTTAGGCCCGCTGCATGAAGCCTCTTGCCTACCCAGAGAGCCTTTCGAATCATCAGCCAGGTGAGTGATGCCTCATCGTTAGTGAGACATTTCAACCCAGGCGCCCAAGGCCATATGGAGCGAGCCTCCTGCTTCGTAAGCCCGAGCTCGCCAATCAGTTCATCTTGAACGGCCCCCCTAACTAAAACCCGATATAATGCCCTAAGAGACAACGATTGGGCGTTGGAGAGGCCATCCGTAGCCCGCAAGAGAAACTGGAGAGCCAAACGACATTCTTTATAGAAGGAGCACTCGCCACGAGGAGTACGGCCGGCCTCCTCCTCCGACAAATGCACACTTCTCAGGGATGGAAAGTTTTTATGGACGTCCTCTTGAACGAGGGCGCCGTTCTCATCCTCCAGCATACACATTCGATCCAGGAATCTAATGCGAAGCGTGTGTTGACGAATCTCAACGCTAGGCATGCCCAGACCGCCCTCAGATGGATGCAGGCAACAGATCTCGCGACGTACCTTGGGAGACTTGCCTTCTCCCCAAAGGAAGGAGAACAAGAACTGAATTAAACCCAAACGAATGGCACACGGGAGAGGAAGTACCGAGAGTCGGTAAAGGAGAATCGGGTAGATGTGCGAGGCACATACTTCCGCCCTCCCCTTTAAGGAGAGCTTCCTCCGAGTCCACAGACGAACTGCGCCCTCGGCCTTCTCTCGAACCTCCGACCAATTCATTTCCAACTGGAGATCTGGACCGAAAAAGACGCCGAGAATCTTGATCGGCCCGTCCGTCCAGAGGAAAGGTCCGGGAAGAGAAACTCCCTTCCACGCACCCAATCGCAAGCCAACAGACTTATCGCGATTGATCTTGGCCCCTGTCACCGTCTCATAGCATCTGATTTCTTTGCTGACTTCGTCAATCTCGGCTTTGCTCGACACAAAAACCGAAACGTCGTCAGCATAGGCGGAGTACCTGGCCGAGGTGGTAGCACCAGGTACGGAAATTCCGCGAAGGACCGGATTCGCCTTTAACTTGCGAAGGAATGGCTCCAACGCAAGAACGTACAGCAAAGGCGAAAGTGGACAACCTTGACGAATGGAGCGAGATAAAGTGAAGGGCTTCGATCTTACCCCATTCACTTCCACCAGCGCACCGGGGGACTCATACAGCAGTCGGATCCAGGAGCGAAAGTACGGCCCGAAACCGGCGGCGGAAAGGACAGACTCCAAGAAACGATGGTCAACACTATCGAAAGCCTTGGACTGATCCAAATTGATCAGCGCGGCTTCGGTGTCGGTTTTCTCGATGATCAGGCGTACCAAATGAAGGTTGTCCTGAATAGTCCTGCCCTTCACAGCACAAGTCTGCTCGGGGCCAATCAGACTAGAGAGGACAGCCTGCAAACGGCCGGCCAAGATCTTGGCAAAAATCTTTAAGTCAGTATTTAACATCGTTAAAGGCCGATAATTATCTATGCCACCCCCACCGCTCTTGCTCTTGCGAAGCAACTTGATTACACCCCTGGTGAAGCGACGAGGTATAGACCCCTGCTTCATCCAGTTGTTATAAACAAGAGCCAGCAGAGGAACAAGAACGGACGACTGCCTCAAGTACAGTTCGTAGGGAAGACCATCCAAACCTGGAGTTTTGTCCCGGCCAACCAATTTCAGCGCATCCCAGATTTCCGACTCTGTTATGGGCCCCTCGCACCTAGCCGCTTCAGCCGCCTCGAGGCGGGGAAAGTCAGCCAAATAGGTGTCGAACTGAGCAGAGCTCAGACCGGGCTCCCTGGTGAAAAGATCCTGGAAGTAATCCCGAAAAGCTCCACATATACCCACGTCTGTAGTCACGGTACGACCATCCGGCAATGTGATGTCCTTGATATGCCGATTGGCTGCTTGCCTAGCTTCCTCTGCACGCAATTCTGCGGCCATATTCGTTGCCTCAGAAGACATTCTTTTTAACCTAGCCCTAACTACCAGAGCTTGATCCTTCTTGATAGCCAAGGAGGCCAGCTCGGCCCTAGCTAAGGCTACGTCCCCACTATTACGGGATTTAACTGCCCGATCAACTTTTTTCTCTAACGTCGATTGCGCCGCTAAATTAGCTAAGTTGAGCCGACGGCTATAGTCGGCAGCAAACGACCTAATTTTGGATTTAAGAGTATCCCACCACTTATTCCCAACCACAGCCCCCGTCAGTTCCCGCTTTAGTGTTAGTAAAAGCTGGTGCTGGAAATCTTGGCTATCAAATAATGACGCGTTCAATTTCCAGTAGCCAGCCAACTTAACCTTAGGCTTATCTAAGTTTACACGAACCCGGACGAGCCTATGATCCGTGTAAACTATGGAATGGAAACTTGGACAACCTAAGAGCCCTACGTCGACTCTCCTAACTAGGACTCGGTCGAGGTAGCTTGCGCGTACCTTCGAATCCGAGCTGCCCCTATTAGTCCAAGTCCACACTACCTCCCGGGGGTGTTCATTTCGGTATTTATCGACAAGATCATTCCTGTCGATAAATTCCCGAAACGGTTTCACATCCGGGTTGTTAGTACCCGATCTTTCTCCTATACGATCCTTCTCAGGGTCAAGGACGGCATTCCAATCCCCCGCTAAAATTACCCGCCTCGATGTTCCAAAGAACGACCCGAGCTGCCGAAACAAAGCAGGACGCTCCGCATGGACATTGGGCGCATAAACCCCAATGAGGCGAAAAGACTTCTCCTTTATGGTAATATCCAGCACACAAATCCTGCCCGCTGGATCCGCGAAGACAAGCGTACACGCCGCACCCAAAGACTTGCTCACTAGCCAGGAAACACCTCTAGAACGACCATCAAAACATGCTGAATAGAGATCGTAATCCCTAGACAGTATGCCCTCATAGTCGCCAGTAAAAAACCGGGTCTCCTGCAAACAACAAACATCCACCCCGAGGCGCTGGAGGTCATGAAGGAGTCTCACCCTCCGAGACTCTGACCTCAGCCCCCGGGCATTCACGCTTGCTAACCAGAGAGCCATTATGATCCTTAATTAGGGTTGGGGTCCTGGACAGAACATGGTCGGGGAAAGGATGCCGACAGCCTCTCCCATTGACCCATGGCCCATCTCATTCTTGATGGTGCCGTCAGAGGAGACGCCGCCAACATCCCAGGGAAAGGTTAGTTTTAGCGCTCTATAGAGGGAGGGGTGAACTAAAACCGGGACCCGTCCAGAACAGAATTTTTCAAGGTTAGTGAGTTTCTCTGATTTTGTTGTGATGATGGGTGGAATCATAGGAATTGCTTTGGCAGCCTCCTCTACCATGCCCCAAGTCTGCCGCGCCCCTGACCCAGTGCGAATGACTGTTAATAGCCTCTGAGCTTTGGGGAAATTTCTTGGTAGTTCGATATCTTTCTCACTACACTTTTTCATCGACAAAAGAGCCTTCAGCTGCTTTATTCTATTCCCGAAATTCTTGGCTCTTTCAGCCTGGGCCGGGGAGATGCGGCAGATGTCCTCCCCTTGCCTGTATGGCAGCTTTGTTGGTTTTTTCTTTTGGGCCTCCATATCTTCTGAGGAAAGACTTCTTTGTCTTTTGGATGGAGGGGGCATCTGTTTCGGGGGAGAGGGACAGGGAGAGAGGCATGGAGAAACACGAAAATAGTTGATGATTGGGCTGGGGTCTCGACTACGAGGGGACGGTTTACGGGGAGTGGGTTGAGAGGAATGAATTTTTTTGCCCGATTTTTTCTTTTGAGGGGAGGACGGGGCAGAGGCCGAGGGGCGAGGTGGACGTTGAGCCAGTTGATTCTTCAACTCCTCTGATGGGCGAAAAGGCCGTTTTTCTAATTGTTTCTTTAGCTCTTTTATCTTCTGCGTCTTCTCATACCCTGGGTCGAATGCTTTTTTTAGCTCTTCAAGTTTCGGAGCCGACCAGGCCGAGGCATCGCCCTTCTTGCTAGTGGAGGGAGTGGGGCTGTTCGTGCCTTTAGTCTTTGGGGTATCTGGGGACCGAGGTTCCGCTGCTTGGCGCTTCCCCCTGGCCCTGCCAACAACCAGCCACTCCCCCTTTTCCTTCTCCGAGGCTGCACTAGCAGTTGGCGAAGGTTTTTCGGGGGTGAGGGAACTTTTTTGTTCCCAACCGGGGTAACTGCCGCACCGGTCCTGGGTATTGGCATGCCCACTACGGGCGAGACGGATGTAACAGGAGCGGCCAGAGGGGGATTTTGGTCGATTGGAGCCTGGCTTCCAGAGGCCTTCTTCTCTGGGCAGGAGGAGGAGAGGTGACCAGTCTCTCCACACCTCCAGCATTTTGGTTTGCGGCCGGACACCATCACCGGCAAGCTCAGGCCCCCTACGTCAAGACAGTTGGGGATGGTCTTGAAGGTCTCCTGGTCGATCATCATATCGAAAGACCATCCCCCGTTCAGGTCATCGCAGGAGGCATCTAAAATTTGGCCAAACTGCGAAAAGTAGGCAGCCAGATGCTCCCCGATGACCTGAGGAGGAACCTCATACACTGCTACCTTGGTCCTTTGTTTGCCATCATACATAATTCTAAATATAAGCTCTTTTGTTGATATGTCTTCAATCGCCAATTTTAGGCACTCTTCTGGCGTAGGTAGTAGTATGTCCCACAAGAAGAAGCGCGCCCCTTTAATTATTCTTAAGGGCTTATACCCCTTTGACTGCAGTGTTTTCAACACTGTGTCTTTCGTGCTGCGACAAATTTTGCGCGTACGCTTGTCCACCAAGAAGACTGACACTATTCTTTTTTCAATCTTCTTTAATTCTTGGGGATCCTCCAAGAGCCCACCTTCTACGACAAGGTGTGCGTAGCTCTTAGCTCTCTCCAAGAACTCCGTCAGATTGATCTTGACTTTCGGAGGGGACTTCCAGCCACAGGGCGATTCCCCGGCCTCAGCATCTTTCATTGTCTCGTCTTGCGTCTTTTGAGGTTTTTCTTTGTTATTCGCCTCCTTTTGGCCATTCTCGGCCATTGGTGTCTCTTTCATTATTTCTTTTTCCTTTTCATCTTTCCCAGGAAGTGGGGGAAAATCCTCATCAGTTTTATCAGGAGGCCCCTTCCAGGGGGGGTCAAAACTTAGTTTTTTCTTTATTGACCGACTATTGTCGGCCATTTTAAAGTTTTAGCACGCCAAAAAAATTTTTGTGTTTATCCACCACACTTAAATTAAACGTATGGGAAAGGGTGGGAAATGGGAGTAACTTGGGGAAAACAAATAAAATTAAAAAATACTATCACAAAATAGAAACAAAGAGGACAAAAACTTTTCAAACAAAGAACCCCGAAGGATTTAAAATTTCCCAATAAAATGGCCAGTAACGGCAAACAATTCACACGCCTGGCAAAACACTAGCCTTTAGCGGCCAAAAATTAAACTTTTACCAAACTAAGAACTAGTCTTAGCCGACAAAAAGTTTAGCCTCTTGAGAGGTTAAAAAATAAACGAAAAATAAATATATACAAAAATAAACTTTACCAGTTACGATAAACAAATTACACAAAGAAATTTAAAGAAAATAAAACAAACAGAAACACGGAGAGTTGCCTAAACGGCTACTCCCGACAAAGAAAATAGGGGGAGGGGCTAAAATTAAATTTATGTGGTTTAACTAAACTTTACAAAATAAAAGAATTCAAAATAAATTTAAACAACGATTAAACTTACAAATGTACAATTAAATTAAATGCACAAGGAAAACAAATACAAACAAATACAAACAAACAAAAAGAAAGCGAAAAGTCTCCTAACGGCGACTTCCGCAAAAGAAAAACTGGGGAGGGGCTGAAAAAAAGAAAAGTTAACAGTGGAAGAAAAATAAAAATCAGCTAATTCTTCAGTTTCTGGTCAAATAGGGACAGTTAAAAAAATATAAATATGGCACTTAAGGCCAAACAGATACTGAAAAAAAAAAAATAAAAATAAACTCAAAACGGCCGACCTAAATAAAAACAAATATGGCCGCCAAAAATACGAAAATAAAAACAAAAAAGCTAGAAGAATAAAAAGAAAAGAACAAAGTAAATAAACGAAAAAGAAAATAAATAAGAATAAACTTAGCTCTACAAAAAGGTCTTTTTTCGTAAAATAAAAAGTCCAAATGAGTGAATCAGTTTTTTTTTAAACAAAAAGTTCGACGCTTGCCAAAACAAGGTCCGAGAAGTCAGAAAATGACAACAAACGTCAAAAACTGGGCAAGAACTTCATTATTTATTGTACTGAAGTACAAATGTGGCACAAGGCCTAATACGGGGATGGGGAAGGCTGGTCTTCAACTGTCCTAATTTAACTTAGCTATTCACTTTCGTTGACCCTGACACGCTTACAATAACCTTTCACCATAAAACCACATTTTTACTTACCATTCTTACCACGTCCACCATAATACCTCAGGTTCTCTATGTAGTCCTACTTAACTCCCATATGTACAATGTTCAGTGGAGGGCATGGGCAGAAATAACAACATTTAAAATTCCCCAATGATTTTATACAATGAAAGTAAGATATGTACAAGAAACTAAACAAAATCATATTAGTAATAAAAGCCCCCCACTACTCTAATATTGTGACAGCAAAATCACTTCCCCGGACGAAACATAATGCGTGGCTTT
The DNA here is from genome assembly GCA_037127315.1 of Ascarosepion bandense. NCBI lineage: Eukaryota > Metazoa > Mollusca > Cephalopoda > Sepiida > Sepiidae > Ascarosepion > Ascarosepion bandense. Next base: position 20,225 of record JBBBDQ010001103.1, on the reverse strand, counting down.
ATAAATATAATACCATATATCCGATCAGCAATTACTCACACAATCACTCACACATTTAAACATCATAACAAAAACGAAAAGCACACTTGAAAAATAACGAAAGTCGCCACGCATCCACCGGGGAACTAACATTGTTGAACACCTAAGGAGGGAAGGGAAGGGGGGTTAAACTAAAGAAAAATAGGGGAGAAAAAAAGAAAAGGGGGCCAATGAGCAATCATAACCTAGCTAAGTTAACATTGAAGCCAAAAAACAGAAAATCAAACTTTACCTACACTAACCTAACAGGGACGGGGTGCACATGTTCTGCCCAGCACACCCAATATCCTGATGCCTAACCAGCATCAAACAACCACTCCAGGTCAGCACCTTTCACTCGACAGAATCGCGCAAGACTCACCCACCTTTTGCCAAATTCAGATGGAGTGAGTCGTTTCCTTTCCGTCCTGATCTTGACTTTAAGCTGATGCTTAAAGAACAAGATCAGTTGGGAAGAGGTAAACTTCTCATCACCATAGAATTCCTTCTGTCGCGTCGTCCAAATCACGATTCGCATAACACCTAGTAAGCAAAAGAGCACATAGTGCTCAGCCCTAGATAACGGAGGTACGACATTGCTACAAACAGAACTAGCCTCAAGGACAAAGAACTTTCCACGCAGCATACGAACCATGAGGTCTTCAAGAAACTTACACAACGGAGCAACAACACTGCAGTGGAAGAAGGCATGATCGACGGTTTCCGTCGTCAGCCCACAACGCACGCAGGTTGATTTTGGTGTTAGGCCCGCTGCATGAAGCCTCTTGCCTACCCAGAGAGCCTTTCGAATCATCAGCCAGGTGAGTGATGCCTCATCGTTAGTGAGACATTTCAACCCAGGCGCCCAAGGCCATATGGAGCGAGCCTCCTGCTTCGTAAGCCCGAGCTCGCCAATCAGTTCATCTTGAACGGCCCCCCTAACTAAAACCCGATATAATGCCCTAAGAGACAACGATTGGGCGTTGGAGAGGCCATCCGTAGCCCGCAAGAGAAACTGGAGAGCCAAACGACATTCTTTATAGAAGGAGCACTCGCCACGAGGAGTACGGCCGGCCTCCTCCTCCGACAAATGCACACTTCTCAGGGATGGAAAGTTTTTATGGACGTCCTCTTGAACGAGGGCGCCGTTCTCATCCTCCAGCATACACATTCGATCCAGGAATCTAATGCGAAGCGTGTGTTGACGAATCTCAACGCTAGGCATGCCCAGACCGCCCTCAGATGGATGCAGGCAACAGATCTCGCGACGTACCTTGGGAGACTTGCCTTCTCCCCAAAGGAAGGAGAACAAGAGCTGAATTAAACCCAAACGAATGGCACACGGGACAGGAAGTACCGAGAGTCGGTAAAGGAGAATCGGGTAGATGTGCGAGGCACATACTTCCGCCCTCCCCTTTAAGGAGAGCCTCCTCCGAGTCCACAGACGAACTGCGCCCTCGGCCTTCTCTCGAACCTCCGACCAATTCATTTCCAACTGGAGATCAGGACCGAAAAAGACGCCGAGAATCTTGATCGGCCCGTCCGTCCAGAGGAAAGGTCCGGGAAGAGAAACTCCCTTCCACGCACCCAATCGCAAGCCAACAGACTTATCGCGATTGATCTTGGCCCCTGTCACCGTCTCATAACATCTGATTTCTTTGCTGACTTCGTCAATCTCGGCTTTGCTCGACACAAAAACCGAAACGTCGTCAGCATAGGCGGAGTACCTGGCCGAGGTGGTAGCACCAGGTACGGAAATTCCGCGAAGGACCGGATTCGCCTTTAACTTGCGAAGGAATGGCTCCAACGCAAGAACGTAGAGCAAAGGCGAAAGTGGACAACCTTGACGAATGGAGCGAGATAAAGTGAAGGGCTTCGATCTTACCCCATTCACTTCCACCAGCGCACCGGGGGACTCATACAGCAGTCGGATCCAGGAGCGAAAATACGGCCCGAAACCGGCGGCGGAAAGGACAGACTCCAAGAAACGATGGTCAACCCTATCGAATGCCTTGGACTGATCCAAATTGATCAGCGCGGCTTCGGTGTCGGTTTTCTCGATGATCAGGCGTACCAAATGAAGGTTGTCCTGAATAGTCCTGCCCTTCACAGCACAAGTCTGCTCGGGGCCAATCAGACTAGAGAGGACAGCCTGCAAACGGCCGGCCAAGATCTTGGCAAAAATCTTTAAGTCAGTATTTAACATCGTTAAAGGCCGATAATTATCTATGCCACCCCCACCGCTCTTGCTCTTGCGAAGCAACTTGATTACACCCCTGGTGAAGCGACGAGGTATAGACCCCTGCTTCATCCAGTTGTTATAAACAAGAGCCAGCAGAGGAACAAGAACGGACGACTGCCTCAAGTACAGTTCGTAGGGAAGACCATCCAAACCTGGAGTTTTGTCCCGGCCAACCAATTTCAGCGCATCCCAGATTTCCGACTCTGTTATGGGCCCCTCGCACCTAGCCGCTTCAGCCGCCGAGAGGCGGGGAAAGTCAGCCAAATAGGTGTCGAACTGAGCAGAGCTCAGACCGGGCTCCCTGGTGAAAAGATCCTGGAAGTAATCCCGAAAAGCTCCACATATACCCACGTCTGTAGTCACGGTACGACCATCCGGCAATGTGATGTCCTTGATATGCCGATTGGCTGCTTGCCTAGCTTCCTCTGCACGCAATTCTGCGGCCATATTCGTTGCCTCAGAAGACATTCTTTTTAACCTAGCCCTAACTACCAGAGCTTGATCCTTCTTGATAGCCAAGGAGGCCAGCTCGGCCCTAGCTAAGGCTACGTCCCCACTATTACGGGATTTAACTGCCCGATCAACTTTTTTCTCTAACGTCGATTGCGCCGCTAAATTAGCTAAGTTGAGCCGACGGCTATAGTCGGCAGCAAACGACCTAATTTTGGATTTAAGTGTATCCCACCACTTATTCCCAACCACAGCCCCCGTCAGTTCCCGCTTTAATGTTAGTAAAAGCTGGTGCTGGAAATCTTGGCTATCAAATAATGACGCGTTCAATTTCCAGTAGCCAGCCAACTTAACCTTAGGCTTATCTAAGTTTACACGAACCCGGACGAGCCTATGATCCGTGTAAACTATCGAATGGAAACTTGGACAACCTAAGAGCCCTACGTCGACTCTCCTAACTAGGACTCGGTCGAGGTAGCTTGCGCGTACCTTCGAATCCGAGCTGCCCCTATTAGTCCAAGTCCACACTACCTCCCGGGGGTGTTCATTTCGGTATTTATCGACAAGATCATTCCTGTCGACAAATTCCCGAAATGGTTTCACATCCGGGTTGTTAGTACCCGATCTTTCTCCTATACGATCCTTCTCAGGGTCAAGGACGGCATTCCAATCCCCCGCTAAAATTACCCGCCTCGATGTTCCAAAGAACGACTCGAGCTGCCGAAACAAAGCAGGACGCTCCGCATGGACATTGGGCGCATAAACCCCAATGAGGCGAAAAGACTTCTCCTTTATGGTAATATCCAGCACACAAATCCTGCCCGCTGGATCCGCGAAGACAAGCGTACACGCCGCACCCAAAGACTTGCTCACTAGCCAAGAAACACCTCTAGAACGACCATCAAAACATGCTGAAAAGAGATCGTAATCCCTAGACAGTATGCCCTCATAGTCGCCAGCTGAAAACCGGGTTTCCTGCAGACAACAAACATCCACCCCGAGGCGCTGGAGGTCATGAAGGAGTCTCACCCTCCGAGACTCTGACCTCAGCCCCCGGGCATTCACGCTTGCTAACCAGAGAGCCATTATGATCCTTAATTAGGGTTGGGGTCCTGGACAGAACATGGTCGGGGAAAGGATGCCGACAGCCTCTCCCATTGACCCATGGCCCATCTCATTCTTGATGGTGCCGTCAGAGGAGACGCCGCCAACATCCCAGGGAAAGGTTAGTTTTAGCGCCCTATAGAGGGAGGGGTGAACTAAAACCGGGACCCGTCCAGAACAGAATTTTTCAAGGTTAGTGAGTTTCTCTGATTTTGTTGTGATGATGGGTGGAATCATAGGAATTGCTTTGGCAGCCTCCTCTACCATGCCCCAAGTCTGCCGCGCCCCTGACCCAGTGCGAATGACTGTTAATAGCCTCTGAGCTTTGGGGAAATTTCTTGGTAGTTCGATATCTTTCTCACTACACTTTTTCATCGACAAAAGAGCCTTCAGCTGCTTTATTCTATTCCCGAAATTCTTGGCTCTTTCAGCCTGGGCCGGGGAGATGCGGCAGATGTCCTCCCCTTGCCTGTATGGCAGCTTTGTTGGTTTTTTCTTTTGGGCCTCCATATCTTCTGAGGAAAGACTTCTTTGTCTTTTGGATGGAGGGGGCATCTGTTTCGGGGGAGAGGGACAGGGAGAGAGGCATGGAGAAACACGAAAATAGTTGATGATTGGGCTGGGGTCTCGACTACGAGGGGACGGTTTACGGGGAGTGGGTTGAGAGGAATGAATTTTTTTGCCCGATTTTTTCTTTTGAGGGGAGGACGGGGCAGAGGCCGAGGGGCGAGGTGGACGTTGAGCCAGTTGATTCTTCAACTCCTCTGATGGGCGAAAAGGCCGTTTTTCCAGTTGTTTCTTTAGCTCTTTTATCTTCTGCGTCTTTTCATATCCTGGGTCGAATGCTTTCTTTAGCTCTTCAAGTTTCGGAGCCGACCAGGCCGAGGCATCGCCCTTCTTGCTGGTGGAGGGAGTGGGGCTGTTTGTGCCTTTCGTCTTAGGGGTATCTGGGGACCGAGGTTCCGCTGCTTGGCGCTTCCCCCTGGCCCTGCCAACAACCAGCCACTCCCCCTTTTCCTTCTCCGAGGCTGCACTAGCAGTTGGCGAAGGTTTTTCGGGGGGTGAGGGAACTTTTTTGTTCCCATCCGGGGTAACTGCCGCACCGGTCCTGGGTATTGGCATGCCCACTACGGGCGAGACGGATGTAACAGGAGCGGCCAGAGGGGGATTTTGGTCGATTGGAGCCTGGCTTCCAGAGGCCTTCTTCTCTGGGCAGGAGGAGGAGAGGTGACCAGTCTCCCCACACCTCCAGCATTTTGGTTTGCGGCCGGACACCATCACCGGCAAGCTCAGGCCCCCTACGTCAAGACAGTTGGGGATGGTCTTGAAGGTCTCCTGGTCGATCATCATATCGAAAGACCATCCCCCGTTCAGGTCATCGCAGGAGGCATCTAAAATTTGGCCAAACTGCGAAAAGTAGGCAGCCAGATGCTCCCCGATGACCTGAGGAGGAACCTCATACACTGCTACCTTGGTCCTTTGTTTGCCATCATACATAATTCTAAAAATTAGCTCTTTTGTTGATATGTCTTCAATCGCCAATTTTAGGCACTCCTCTGGCGTAGGTAGCAGTATGTCCCACAAGAAGAAGCGCGCACCTTTAATTATTCTTAAGGGCTTATACCCCTTTGACTGCAGTGTTTTCAACACTGTGTCTTTCGTGCTGCGACAAATTTTGCGCGTACGCTTGTCCACCACGAAGACTGACACTATTCTTTTTTCAATCTTCTTTAATTCTTGGGGATCCTCCAAGAGCCCACCTTCTACGACAAGGTGTGCGTAGCTCTTAGCTCTCTCCAAGAACTCCGTCAGATTGATCTTGACTTTCGGAGGGGACTTCCAGCCACAGGGCGATTCCCCGGCCTCAGCATCTTTCATTGTCTCGTCTTGCGTCTTTTGAGGTTTTTCTTTGTTATTCGCCTCCTTTTGGCCATTCTCGGCCATTGGTGTCTCTTTCATTATTTCTTTTTCCTTTTCATCTTTCCCAGGAAGTGGGGGAAAATCCTCATCAGTTTTATCAGGAGGCCCCTTCCAGGGGGGGTCAAAACTTAGTTTTTTCTTTATTGACCGACTATTGTCGGCCATTTTAAGGTTTTAGCACGCCAACAAAAAATTTTTGTATTTGTCCACCACACTTAAATTAAACGTATGGGAAAGGGTGGGGAATGGGAGTAACTTGGGGAAAACAAATAAAAATAAAAAATACTATCACAAAATAGAAACAAAGAGGACAAAAACTTTTCAAACAACGAACCCCGAAGGATTTAAAATTTCCCAATAAAATGGCCAGTAACGGCAAACAATTCACACGCCTGGCAAAAAACTAGCCTTTAGCGGCCAAAAATTAAACTTTTACCAAACTAAGAACTAGTCTTAGCCGACAAAAAGTCTAGCCTCTTGAGAGGTTAAAAAATAAACGAAAAATAAATATATACAAAAATAAACTTTACCAGTTACGATAAATTAATTACACAAAGAAATTTAAAGAAAATAAAACAAACGGAAACACGGAGAGTTGCCTAAACGGCTACTCCCGACAAAGAAAATAGGGGGAGGGGCTAAAATTAAATTTAAGTGGTTTAACTAAACTTTACAAAATAAAAGGAATTAACGAAAATAAATTTAAACAACGATTAAACTTTACAAATATACAATTAAATTAAATACACAAAGAAAACAAATACAAACAAATACAAACAAACAAAAAGAAAACGAAAAGTCTCCTAACGGCGACTTCCGCAAAAGAAAAACTGGGGAGGGGCTGGAAAAAAAAAGAAAAGTTAAATTGGAAGAAAAATAAAAATCAGCTAATTCTTCAGCTTCTGGTCAAAATAGGGACAGTTAAAAAAAATATAAATATGGCACTTAAGGCCAAACAGATACTGAAAAAAAAATAAAAATCAAAATAAACTCAAAACGGCCGACCTAAATAAAAACAAATATGGCCGCCAAAAATACGAAAATAAAAACAAAAAAGCTAGAAGAATAAAAAGAAAAGAACAAAGTAAATAAACGAAAAAGAAAATAAATAAAAATAAACTTAGCTCAACAAAAAGGTCTTTTTTGTAAAATAAACAGTCCAAATAAGTGAATCACAGTTTTTTTTTAAAACAAAAAGTGTCTGACGCTCGCCAAAACAAGGTCGGAGAAAATGACAACAAACGTCAAAAACTGGGCAAGAACTTCATTATTTATTGTACAGAAGTACAAATGCGGCACAAGGCCTAATACGGGGATGGGGAAGGCTGGTCATCAACTGTCCTATATTTAACTTAGCTATTCACTTTCGTTGACCCTGACACGCTAACAATAACCTTTCACCATAAAACCACATTTTTACTTACCATTCTTACCACGTCCACCATAATACCTCAGGTTCTCTATGTAGTCCTACTTAACTCCCATATGTACAATGTTCAGTGGAGGGCATGGGCAGAAATAACAACATTTAAAATTCCCCAATGATTTTATACAATGAAAGTAAGATATGTACAAGAAACTAAACAAAATCATATTAGTAATAAAAGCCCCCCACTACTCTAATATTGTGACAGCAAAATCACTTCTCCGGACGAAATATAATGCGTGGCTTTAGAAATATAATAATATCACTTATCCGTTCAGCAATCACTCACACAATCACTCACACATTTAAACATCATAACAAAAACGAAAAACACACTTGAAAAATAACGAAAGACGCCACGCATCCACCGGAGAACTAACATTGTTGAACACCTAAAGTGGGAAGGGATGGGGGATTAAACTAAAGAAAAATAGGGGACAAAAAGAAAAAGGGGCCAATGAGCAATCATAACCTAGCTAAGTTAACATTGAAGCGAACAACAGAAAAATCAAACTTTCCCTACACTAACCTAACTGGGACGGGGTGCACATGTTCTGCCCAGCACACCCAATATCCTGATGCCTAACCGGCATCAAACAACCACTCCAGGTCAGCACCTTTCACTCGACAGAATCGCGCAAGACTCACCCACCTTTTGCCAAATTCAGATGGAGTGAGTCGTTTCCTTTCCGTCCTGATCTTGACTTTAAGCTGATGCTTAAAGAACAAGATCAGTTGGGAAGAGGTAAACTTCTCATCACCATAGAATTCCTTCTGTCGCGTCGTCCAAATCACGATTCGCATAACACCTAGTAAGCAAAAGAGCACATAGTGCTCAGCCCTAGATAACGGAGGTACGACATTGCTACAAACAGAACTAGCCTCAAGGACAAAGAACTTTCCACGCAGCATACGAACCATGAGATCTTCAAGAAACTTACACAACGGGGCAACAACACTGCAGTGGAAGAAGGCATGATCGACGGTTTCCGTCGTCAGCCCACAACGCACGCAGGTTGATTTCGGAGTTAGGCCCGCTGCATGAAGCCTCTTGCCTACCCAGAGAGCCTTTCGTATCATCAGCCAGGTGAGTGATGCCTCATCGTTAGTGAGACATTTCAACCCAGGCGCCCAAGGCCATATGGAGCGAGCCTCCTGCTTCGTAAGCCCGAGCTCGCCAATCAGTTCATCTTGAACGGCCCCCCTAACTAAAACCCGATATAATGCCCTAAGAGACAACGATTGGGCGTTGGAGAGGCCATCCGTAGCCCGCAAGAGAAACTGGAGAGCCAAACGACATTCTTTATAGAAGGAGCACTCGCCACGAGGAGTACGGCCGGCCTCCTCCTCTGACAAATGCACACTTCTCAGGGATGGAAAGTTTTTATGGACGTCCTCTTGAACGAGGGCGCCGTTCTCATCCTCCAGCATACACATTCGATCCAGGAATCTAATGCGAAGCGTGTGTTGACGAATCTCAACGCTAGGCATGCCCAGACCGCCCTCAGATGGATGCAGGCAACAGATCTCGCGACGTACCTTGGGAGACTTGCCTTCTCCCCAAAGGAAGGAGAACAAGAGCTGAATTAAACCCAAACGAATGGCACACGGGACAGGAAGTACCGAGAGTCGGTAAAGGAGAATCGGGTAGATGTGCGAAGCACATACTTCCGCCCTCCCCTTTAAGGAGAGCCTCCTCCGAGTCCACAGACGAACTGCGCCCTCGGCCTTCTCTCGAACCTCCGACCAATTCATTTCCAACTGGAGATCAGGACCGAAAAAGACGCCGAGAATCTTGATCGGCCCGTCCGTCCAGAGGAAAGGTCCGGGAAGAGAAACTCCCTTCCACGCACCCAATCGCAAGCCAACAGACTTATCGCGATTGATCTTGGCCCCTGTCACCGTTTCATAACATCTGATTTCTTTGCTGACTTCGTCAATCTCGGCTTTGCTCGACACAAAAACCGAAACGTCGTCAGCATAGGCGGAGTACCTGGCCGAGGTGGTAGCACCAGGTACGGAAATTCCGCGAAGGACCGGATTCGCCTTTAACTTGCGAAGGAATGGCTCCAACGCAAGAACGTACAGCAAAGGCGAAAGTGGACAACCTTGACGAATGGAGCGAGATAAAGTGAAGGGCTTCGATCTTACCCCATTCACTTCCACCAGCGCACCGGGGGACTCATACAGCAGTCGGATCCAGGAGCGAAAGTACGGCCCGAAACCGGCGGCGGAAAGGACAGACTCCAAGAAACGATGGTCAACCCTATCGAATGCCTTGGACTGATCCAAATTGATCAGCGCGGCTTCGGTGTCGGTTTTCTCGATGATCAGGCGTACCAAATGAAGGTTGTCCTGAATAGTCCTGCCCTTCACAGCACAAGTCTGCTCGGGGCCAATCAGACTAGAGAGGACAGCCTGCAAACGGCCGGCCAAGATCTTGGCAAAAATCTTTAAGTCAGTATTTAACATCGTTAAAGGCCGATAATTATCTATGCCACCCCCACCGCTCTTGCTCTTGCGAAGCAACTTGATTACACCCCTGGTGAAGCGACGAGGTATAGACCCCTGCTTCATCCAGTTGTTATAAACAAGAGCCAGCAGAGGAACAAGAACGGACGACTGCCTCAAGTACAGTTCGTAGGGAAGACCATCCAAACCTGGAGTTTTGTCCCGGCCAACCAATTTCAGCGCATCCCAGATTTCCGACTCTGTTATGGGCCCCTCGCACCTAGCCGCTTCAGCCGCCGAGAGGCGGGGAAAGTCAGCCAAATAGGTGTCGAACTGAGCAGAGCTCAGACCGGGCTCCCTGGTGAAAAGATCCTGGAAGTAATCCCGAAAAGCTCCACATATACCCACGTCTGTAGTCACGGTACGACCATCCGGCAATGTGATGTCCTTGATATGCCGATTGGCTGCTTGCCTAGCTTCCTCTGCACGCAATTCTGCGGCCATATTCGTTGCCTCAGAAGACATTCTTTTTAACCTAGCCCTAACTACCAGAGCTTGATCCTTCTTGATAGCCAAGGAGGCCAGCTCGGCCCTAGCTAAGGCTACGTCCCCACTATTACGGGATTTAACTGCCCGATCAACTTTTTCTCTAACGTCGATTGCGCCGCTAAATTAGCTAAGTTGAGCCGACGGCTATAGTCGGCAGCAAACGACCTAATTTTGGATTTAAGTGTATCCCACCACTTATTCCCAACCACAGCCCCCGTCAGTTCCCGCTTTAGTGTTAGTAAAAGCTGGTGCTGGAAATCTTGGCTATCAAATAATGACGCGTTCAATTTCCAGTAGCCAGCCAACTTAACCTTAGGCTTATCTAAGTTTACACGAACCCGGACGAGCCTATGATCCGTGTAAACTATGGAATGGAAACTTGGACAACCTAAGAGCCCTACGTCGACTCTCCTAACTAGGACTCGGTCGAGGTAGCTTGCGCGTACCTTCGAATCCGAGCTGCCCCTATTAGTCCAAGTCCACACTACCTCCCGGGGGTGTTCATTTCGGTACTTATCGACAAGATCATTCCTGTCGATAAATTCCCGAAATGGTTTCACATCCGGGTTGTTAGTACCCGATCTTTCTCCTATACGATCCTTCTCAGGGTCAAGGACGGCATTCCAATCCCCCGCTAAAATTACCCGCCTCGATGTTCCAAAGAACGACTCGAGCTGCCGAAACAAAGCAGGACGCTCCGCATGGACATTGGGCGCATAAACCCCAATGAGGCGAAAAGACTTCTCCTTTATGGTAATATCCAGCACACAAATCCTGCCCGCTGGATCCGCGAAGACAAGCGTACACGCCGCACCCAAAGACTTGCTCACTAGCCAGGAAACACCTCTAGAACGACCATCAAAACATGCTGAATAGAGATCGTAATCCCTAGACAGTATGCCCTCATAGTCGCCAGCAAAAAACCGGGTCTCCTGCAAACAACAAACATCCACCCCGAGGCGCTGGAGATCATGAAGGAGTCTCACCCTCCGAGACTCAGACCTCAGCCCCCGGGCATTCATACTTGCTAACCAGAGAGCCATTATCAGTCCGATTAGGGTTGAGGAACTGTTCCGAACATGTCCGGTGACAGGACACCGACAGCCCGTCCCATTGAGCCGAGACCCATTTCACTTTTGATAGTGCCATCATAGGACAGGCCGCCAATGTCCAGGGGAAACGTTAGTTTCAACGCTCTGTAAAGGGAGGGGTGAACATAAACCGGGGTCCTCCCAGAACAAAACTGCTGCAAATTTGCATTGTCCTCATCATGGAAATAAGAAAGGGGAGGGTTCGTAGCAAACGAATCATTCGCCTCCCCTAACATAGTCCATATTTGTCTAGTACCAGCGCCAGACCGCACGACCGTCAAGATCCTCTTGGCGTTTGGGAAATTGCGCGGATCTTCGACATCTTTGTCGTGTACTTTTTTAAATGAAATTAAAGTTTTTAAGCGCTTTGAATGGCTCAGCGCCTTTTGAGCTGTTTCTGCAGAAACTCGGCAAACTTCCTCACCGAGATTGAAAGGAGGTTTCATTTTCTTTCTTTTTTCCTCACCAGACGCTACTTCAGGGCTTCTTTGTCTTTTAGACTTGTGAGGAGAGAGAGAAGGATTAGGTGTTGGGGTGGGAGTGGGTGAGACATCGGGAGAAGCAGGAGTGGAAGGGATACGAGAAGAGACTGGGGAATGCTTTTTGAAGGTGGTCATTTTCGACGGGGAAGTGGTCAGAGACTTTGTCATGGGAGGGGGGGGCATGGTTTTTTTCCGGGAGGGAGAAGACGGGGCGGAGACGGAAGAGTGGGGAGCTGCTAAATTTGTTGATTTCTTCTTCTCTAGGTCTTTCTTTAATTTTCGCAGCTGGACGATTTTTTCCCAATTCGGTTCCGCTTTTTTTTGAATCTCACTCAAAGGCCTGTCTAAATGCACCGCCGGGACGTCGCCTTTAGAGCTGCCAGAGGGAGTGGGACTGTCGGTGTCATCCCTAGGAGTTTCAGGGGACTGAGGCACCGCTGCTCGGATCTTCCCTTTGCCTCTAGCAACGACATGCCATACTCCCTCATCCTTGTCCTTGACCACACTTGCGGCAGGCTTCGGAATTTGGGAGGATGGGGGCCGAGACCCACCCGGTGTTTGTGAGACACCGGGCCGTGCCACTGCTAGGCCCATTACAGGCGTTGCGGAACTACGGTTGTCAGGCTTAGGGGTATTTTGGTCGACGGCGGCCGGATCACCAGAGGCCTTCTTCTCTGGGCAGGAAGAGGACAGGTGACCAGTCTGCCCGCACTTCCAGCAAGTTGGTTTTCGGCCGGTCACTATGACCGGCATTTTCCGGCCGCAATAATCCAAGCAGTTGGGGATGGAGTCGAAGGCTTCTTTATCGCTCAGTATGTCGAATGTCCATCCCCCGTTCAGGTTGTCAGAAGAGGCTGCGAGTATCTGGCCATATTTTTTAAAATAAGAGGCCAGGTGTTCGCCGACAACCTGAGGAGGCACCTCATATACTGCTACGTTGGTCCTCCTACGGCCTTCATATTCTGTTCTCAGGATTAGGTCATCAGTTATCAATTCTCTACTTACTGCATCCATGCAATCCTCCGGTGTGGGCAGCAGTACGTCCCAATTGAAAAAGGCTGGTCCTTTTATTATTCTTTGGGGCCTAACCCCTAGGGACACCAGTGATCGGATCACTGTGTCTTTCGTGGAGCGACAAATTTTGCGCGAACGCTTGTCCACCACGAAGACCGACACCATTCTCTTTTCAAACTTTTGTAATTCCTGGGGGTTTTCCAAAAGTCCGTCATCTTTCAAAAGATGGTCGAAACCTTTAGATCTCTCCAGAAACTCCGCTATGTTTATAATGCAACTAGGTGGGGACTTCCAGCAATCGGGCGACACCCCGGCCTCAGCATCTTTGTTTTTGTCTCTGGTACTTTTCGCCTTGTCATTTGCCGTAGACTTTTGGCCATTCTCGGCCACCTTATTCTTGGTCTCATAATTTTGCTTTTTTGAATCCTTTAGAGGGGGATAGGACTCTTCATTTTTGTCAGGCGGGCCCTTCCCGGGCGGGTCGAAAATCAGTTTTTTTCTAGCTGACCGACTTGAGTCGGCCATTTTTATTTTTACTGGCCGTGATCGATATAATTATTATTTTTTTCCTCCGTAAATGATAGGGGAATGGAGAGGGGTAGGGAAAAAACGGGAAAAATGTGGGGGGGGGAAATAAATATGTTACACAAATTAACCACCTCACAAGAAAATTGCACGAACAACAATAAATAAAATTAGCCTATATCGGCAAAAATTAGAAATAACAAAACGGCTTAGAACAACTTGCTTTTAACAGTGAAATTCAACTCTTAAAAATATAAGAGCAGAAAATAGGCAAAAAATCCGCCTCTTGAGAGGTTAAAAAAAATAAAAACAAAAATAAACTTTACAAAATACGATAAACTAAATACACAAAGAAATTTAAAGAAAATAAAACAAACAGAAAAACGGAGAGTTGCCTAAACGGCTACTCCCGACAAAGAAAATAGGGGGAGGGGCTAAAATTAAATTTAAGCGGTTTAACTAAACTTTACAAAATAAATGAATTAACGAAAATAAATTTAAACAACGATTAAATTTTACAAATGTACAATCAAATTAAATGTACAAGGAAAACAAATACAAACAAATACAAACAAACAAAAAGAAAACGAAAAGTCTCCTAACGGCGACTTCCGCAAAAGAAAAACTGGGGAGGGGCTGAAAAAAAAAGAAAAGTTAAATTGGAAGAAAAATAAAAATCAGCTAATTCTTCAGCTTCTGGTCAAAATAGGGACAGTTAAAAAAATATAAATATGGCACTTAAGGCCAAAACAGATACTGAAAAAAAATAAAAATCAAAATAAACTCAAAACGGCCGACCTAAATAAAAACAAATATGGCCGCCAAAAATACGAAAATAAAAACAAAAAAGCTAGAAGAATAAAATGAAAAGAACAAAGTAAATAAACGAAAAAGAAAATAAATAAAAATAAACTTAGCTCAACAAAAAGGACTTTTTGTCAAATAAAAAGCCCAAATGAGTGAATCGGATTTTTTTTTTAAAACAAAAAGTTCGACGCTTGTCAAAACAAGGTCCGAGAAGTCAGAAAATGACAACAAACGTCAAAAACTGGGCAAGAACTTCATTATTTATTGTACTGAAGTACAAATGTGGCACAAGGCCTAATACGGGGATGGGGAAAGGCTGGTCATCAACTGTCCTAATTTAACTTAGCTATTCACTTTCGTTGACCCTGACACGCTTACAATAACCTTTCACCATAAAACCACATTTTTACTTACCATTCTTACCACGTCCACCATAATACCTCAGGTTCTCTATGTAGTCCTACTTAACTCCCATATGTACAATTTTCAGTGGAGGGCATGGGCAGAAAATAACAACATTTAAAATTCCCCAATGATTTTATACAATGAAAGTAATATATGTACAAGAAACTAAACAAAATCGTATTAGTAATAAAAGCCCCCCACTACTCTAATATTGTGACAGCAAAATCACTTCCCCGGACGAAACATAATGCGTGGCTTTATAAATATAATACCATATGTCCGATCAGCAGTCACTCACACAATCACTCACGGATTTAAACATCATAACAAAAAACGAAAAACACACTTGAAAAATAACGAAAGTCGCCACGCATCCACCGGGGAACTAACATTGTTGAACACCTAAGGTGGGAAGGGAAGGGGGGGTTAAACTAAAGAAAAATAGGGGACAAAAAGAAAAGGGGGCCAATGAGCAATCATAACCTAGCTAAGTTAACATTGAAGCCAAAAACAGAAAAAATCAAAGTTTCCCTACACTAACCTAACAGGGACGGGGTGCACATGTTCAGCCCAGCACACCCAATATCCTGATGCCTAACCAGCATCAAACAACCACTCCAGGTCAGCACCTTTCACTCGACAGAATCGCGCAAGACTCACCCACCTTTTGCCAAATTCAGATGGAGTGAGTCGTTTCCTTTCCGTCCTGATCTTGACTTTAAGCTGATGCTTAAAGAACAAGATCAGTTGGGAAGAGGTAAACTTCTCATCACCATAGAATTCCTTCTGTCGCGTCGTCCAAATCACGATTCGCATAACACCTAGTAAGCAAAAGAGCACATAGTGCTCAGCCCTAGATAACGGAGGTACGACATTGCTACAAACAGAACTAGCCTCAAGGACAAAGAACTTTCCACGCAGCATACGAACCATGAGGTCTTCAAGAAACTTACACAACGGAGCAACAACACTGCAGTGGAAGAAGGCATGATCGACGGTTTCCGTCGTCAGCCCACAACGCACGCAGGTTGATTTTGGTGTTAGGCCCGCTGCATGAAGCCTCTTGCCTACCCAGAGAGCCTTTCGAATCATCAGCCAGGTGAGTGATGCCTCATCGTTAGTGAGACATTTCAACCCAGGCGCCCAAGGCCATATGGAGCGAGCCTCCTGCTTCGTAAGCCCGAGCTCGCCAATCAGTTCATCTTGAACGGCCCCCCTAACTAAAACCCGATATAATGCCCTAAAAGACAACGATTGGGCGTTGGAGAGGCCATCCGTAGCCCGCAAGAGAAACTGGAGAGCCAAACGACATTCTTTATAGAAGGAGCACTCGCCACGAGGAGTACGGCCGGCCTCCTCCTCCGACAAATGCACACTTCTCAGGGATGGAAAGTTTTTATGGACGTCCTCTTGAACGAGGGCGCCGTTCTCATCCTCCAGCATACACATTCGATCCAGGAATCTAATGCGAAGCGTGTGTTGACGAATCTCAACGCTAGGCATGCCCAGACCGCCCTCAGATGGATGCAGGCAACAGATCTCGCGACGTACCTTGGGAGACTTGCCTTCTCCCCAAAGGAAGGAGAACAAGAGCTGAATTAAACCCAAACGAATGGCACACGGGACAGGAAGTACCGAGAGTCGGTAAAGGAGAATCGGGTAGATGTGCGAAGCACATACTTCCGCCCTCCCCTTTAAGGAGAGCCTCCTCCGAGTCCACAGACGAACTGCGCCCTCGGCCTTCTCTCGAACCTCCGACCAATTCATTTCCAACTGGAGATCAGGACCGAAAAAGACGCCGAGAATCTTGATCGGCCCGTCCGTCCAGAGGAAAGGTCCGGGAAGAGAAACTCCCTTCCACGCACCCAATCGCAAGCCAACAGACTTATCGCGATTGATCTTGGCCCCTGTCACCGTCTCATAGCATCTGATTTCTTTGCTGACTTCGTCAATCTCGGCTTTGCTCGACACAAAAACCGAAACGTCGTCAGCATAGGCGGAGTACCTGGCCGAGGTGGTAGCACCAGGTACGGAAATTCCGCGAAGGACCGGATTCGCCTTTAACTTGCGAAGGAATGGCTCCAACGCAAGAACGTACAGCAAAGGCGAAAGTGGACAACCTTGACGAATGGAGCGAGATAAAGTGAAGGGCTTCGATCTTACCCCATTCACTTCCACCAGCGCACCGGGGGACTCATACAGCAGTCGGATCCAGGAGCGAAAGTACGGCCCGAAACCGGCGGCGGAAAGGACAGACTCCAAGAAACGATGGTCAACCCTATCGAATGCCTTGGACTGATCCAAATTGATCAGCGCGGCTTCGGTGTCGGTTTTCTCGATGATCAGGCGTACCAAATGAAGGTTGTCCTGAATAGTCCTGCCCTTCACAGCACAAGTCTGCTCGGGGCCAATCAGACTAGAGAGGACAGCCTGCAAACGGCCGGCCAAGATCTTGGCAAAAATCTTTAAGTCAGTATTTAACATCGTTAAAGGCCGATAATTATCTATGCCACCCCCACCGCTCTTGCTCTTGCGAAGCAACTTGATTACACCCCTGGTGAAGCGACGAGGTATAGACCCCTGCTTCATCCAGTTGTTATAAACAAGAGCCAGCAGAGGAACAAGAACGGACGACTGCCTCAAGTACAGTTCGTAGGGAAGACCATCCAAACCTGGAGTTTTGTCCCGGCCAACCAATTTCAGCGCATCCCAGATTTCCGACTCTGTTATGGGCCCCTCGCACCTAGCCGCTTCAGCCGCCGAGAGGCGGGGAAAGTCAGCCAAATAGGTGTCGAACTGAGCAGAGCTCAGACCGGGCTCCCTGGTGAAAAGATCCTGGAAGTAATCCCGAAAAGCTCCACATATACCCACGTCTGTAGTCACGGTACGACCATCCGGCAATGTGATGTCCTTGATATGCCGATTGGCTGCTTGCCTAGCTTCCTCTGCACGCAATTCTGCGGCCATATTCGTTGCCTCAGAAGACATTCTTTTTAACCTAGCCCTAACTACCAGAGCTTGATCCTTCTTGATAGCCAAGGAGGCCAGCTCGGCCCTAGCTAAGGCTACGTCCCCACTATTACGGGATTTAACTGCCCGATCAACTTTTTTCTCTAACGTCGATTGCGCCGCTAAATTAGCTAAGTTGAGCCGACGGCTATAGTCGGCAGCAAACGACCTAATTTTGGATTTAAGTGTATCCCACCACTTATTCCCAACCACAGCCCCCGTCAGTTCCCGCTTTAGTGTTAGTAAAAGCTGGTGCTGGAAATCTTGGCTATCAAATAATGACGCGTTCAATTTCCAGTAGCCAGCCAACTTAACCTTAGGCTTATCTAAGTTTACACGAACCCGGACGAGCCTATGATCCGTGTAAACTATGGAATGGAAACTTGGACAACCTAAGAGCCCTACGTCGACTCTCCTAACTAGGACTCGGTCGAGGTAGCTTGCGCGTACCTTCGAATCCGAGCTGCCCCTATTAGTCCAAGTCCACACTACCTCCCGGGGGTGTTCATTTCGGTATTTATCGACAAGATCATTCCTGTCGATAAATTCCCGAAATGGTTTCACATCCGGGTTGTTAGTACCCGATCTTTCTCCTATACGATCCTTCTCAGGGTCAAGGACGGCATTCCAATCCCCCGCTAAAATTACCCGCCTCGATGTTCCAAAGAACGACTCGAGCTGCCGAAACAAAGCAGGACGCTCCGCATGGACATTGGGCGCATAAACCCCAATGAGGCGAAAAGACTTCTCCTTTATGGTAATATCCAGCACACAAATCCTGCCCGCTGGATCCGCGAAGACAAGCGTACACGCCGCACCCAAAGACTTGCTCACTAGCCAGGAAACACCTCTAGAACGACCATCAAAACATGCTGAATAGAGATCGTAATCCCTAGACAGTATGCCCTCATAGTCGCCAGCTAAAAACCGGGTTTCCTGCAGACAACAAACATCCACCCCGAGGCGCTGGAGGTCATGAAGGAGTCTCACCCTCCGAGACTCTGACCTCAGCCCCCGGGCATTCACGCTTGCTAACCAGAGAGCCATTATGATACGTAATTAGGGTTGGGGTCCTGGACAGAACATGGTCGGGGAAAGGATGCCGACAGCCTCTCCCATTGACCCATGGCCCATCTCATTCTTGATGGTGCCGTCAGAGGAGATGCCGCCAACATCCCAGGGAAAGGTTAGTTTTAGTGCCCTATAGAGGGAGGGGTGAACTAAAACCGGGACCCGTCCAGAACAGAATTTTTCAAGGTTAGTGAGTTTCTCTGATTTTGTTGTGATGATGGGTGGAATCATAGGAATTGCTTTGGCAGCCTCCTCTACCATGCCCCAAGTCTGCCGCGCCCCTGACCCAGTGCGAATGACTGTTAATAGTCTCTGAGCTTTGGGGAAATTTCTTGGTAGTTCGATATCTTTCTCACTACACTTTTTCATCGACAAAAGAGCCTTCAGCTGCTTTATTCTATTCCCGAAATTCTTGGCTCTTTCAGCCTGGGCCGGGGAGATGCGGCAGATGTCCTCCCCTTGCCTGTATGGCAGCTTTGTTGGTTTTTTCTTTTGGGCCTCCATATCTTCTGAGGAAAGACTTCTTTGTCTTTTGGATGGAGGGGGCATCTGTTTCGGGGGAGAGGGACAGGGAGAGAGGCATGGAGAAACACGAAAATAGTTGATGATTGGGCTGGGGTCTCGACTACGAGGGGACGGTTTACGGGGAGTGGGTTGAGAGGAATGAATTTTTTTGCCCGATTTTTTCTTTTGAGGGGAGGACGGGGCAGAGGCCGAGGGGCGAGGTGGACGTTGAGCCAGTTGATTCTTCAACTCCTCTGATGGGCGAAAAGGCCGTTTTTCTAGTTGTTTCTTTAGCTCTTTTATCTTCTGCGTCTTCTCATACCCTGGGTCGAATGCTTTCTTTAGCTCTTCAAGATTCGGAGCCGACCAGGCCGAGGCATCGCCCTTCTTGCTGGTGGAGGGAGTGGGGCTGTTCGTGCCTTTAGTCTTTGGGGTCTCCGGGGACCGAGGTTCCGCAGCTTGGCGCTTCCCCCTGGCCCTGCCAACAACCAGCCACTCCCCCTTTTCCTTCTCCGAGGCTGCACTAGCAGTTGGCGAAGGTTTTTCGGGGGTGAGGGAACTTTTTTGTTCCCAACCGGGGTAACTGCCGCACCGGTCCTGGGTATTGGCATGCCCACTACGGGCGAGACGGATGTAACAGGAGCGGCCAGAGGGGCATTTTGGTCGATTGGAGCCTGGCTTCCAGAGGCCTTCTTCTCTGGGCAGGAGGAGGAGAGGTGACCAGTCTCTCCACACCTCCAGCATTTTGGTTTGCGGCCGGACACCATCACCGGCAAGCTCAGGCCCCCTACGTCAAGACAGTTGGGGATGGTCTTGAAGGTCTCCTGGTCGATCATCATATCGAAAGACCATCCCCCGTTCAGGTCATCGCAGGAGGCATCTAAAATTTGGCCAAACTGCGAAAAGTAGGCAGCCAGATGCTCCCCGATGACCTGAGGAGGAACCTCATACACTGCTACCTTGGTCCTTTGTTTGCCATCGTACATAATTCTAAATATAAGCTCTTTTGTAGATATGTCTTCAATCGCCAATTTTAGGCACTCTTCTGGCGTAGGTAGTAGTATGTCCCACAAGAAGAAGCGCGCCCCTTTAATTATTCTTAAGGGCTTATACCCCTTTGACTGCAGTGTTTTCAACACTGTGTCTTTCGTGCTGCC
>JBBBDQ010001102.1:1352500-1388262 GCA_037127315.1 Ascarosepion bandense | reverse complement strand
TCTATCTATCTATCTATCTATCTCTTTTTATAGCAATCTATCTGTCTGTGTTATTAGTTATCTGATAAATTTCAAATGACGTTTTTGCATTTTGCGTAAAGAATGAAATTAGTTTATTACATGAAATATATTTAATTTCGTTAACGCAGTGCATATTTGCTCCCAACAAACAAATCACATGGGTCAAAATTTAGTAGAGTGAAACGTATGAATGGAAAATTTAATTATACTTTTAAAAGAAAACGGCTTTTTTTCTTTTTTACAAACAAGAATATTCTCGTTATAAGCTTTTGCTTGTTATTTGTAATGAGATGCTTCCTCTTCGACTGAGTTAAGATATACATTTTTCAATTAAGAACCATGTATGATACACGCTTGGGCATTCATGTCTCTTTCGATTCGGAAAATTTTCCACCGGTGGGCTGTTATTTCTTTGTGGTAGACCGGTTGCCAAACAAAGCTAAAAACCTAGTTTGTCCTGCCATTCAGACCATAGATGGTAGAAGAAGAGATGGATTCATACCTTTTGCAAGGGTATTTGCGCGTAAGTGAATGCAACGAACGTGAGTGAAGTTCGAACTCGGCTCTCCGATTTCTCATTCAGAGCTGTTTTTCATGACACCACAACGCACACCCAGAAATAAATGGCAACCAACTGCGAGAAAATTGTCTGTCTTTCAGTCATGAATCGCGACATGATCGCCCAAGCGTGTATATCAGTCAGTAAGTTAGGTGCCATATGTGATACACGCTTGGGCGATCATGTCTCGAAAGAGACATGACTAACTGGACAGAAGATTATCCCGCAGTAGTTTGCCATTACTTTCTGCGGTAGACTGTTGTCAGCCAAGGCTATAGAACCCAGGTTGTCATGTTATTTAACCTATAACTGGAGGGAAGAGACTGATTAATACCTTTCTCAAGGTAAGTGAATGCAAGTATTTCAACTGAAATTTGAACTCTGCTCCCCGACTCCTCGGTCCAAGCCTACATCCACTGCACCACAACGCACATCCTGCTATATATTTAGAGATTTTTGATAAAATCTAACGAAGAATTTGCAATGTCATTAGATCTGATCTGTCATCTCAGATTTAGTAATTTTCCCACTGGCGTTATGCATCTCATGCCTTTTCTAGAAATACATTCATGGTATTTGTTCAGCTAAATTTTTCTATATCATTCCCTATCACACGGACAAATTATACATATAGAAACTAGTCAGGACTTCATAGAGACTTGTGGCATTATGGTGTCTGTAGTAAGATTGGTAAATAAGAATGTGTTGTTTTGGTGTAAAGAATAGTGTGGTAGATAAGACGATTGAAGCCCAGCCTTTCCCTTGTGTCACATCTTTATATTTTCAAAATAGACATTACTTTCCTCTATGGTACCAAGGCTTTATGAATTTCAGCGAAGTACTAAATTGGCGGCAAGGCTTGATTATTTTACAGATGAAATGACTTGATGTAACCGTAAGTTCTATGCTAACAGTTTATTTTCTTATAACCCGTAATTTCCCTGCTTAAGACACTTATGTAACATGTAATTGCCTTGCTTAAGATACTTATAATATTGCATGAAAAAGAATGTAATCCTAAGTTTAGTACGACGGAGCGAAAGAAATTATTACTAATGTTATTGTTGGTTTTGCAGTTTATTGTCACTCGCAATATGAGATGAGTTAAAAACAGAAGATTTTTAATAAAACTTGCAAAATCTGAAAAAAATAGCTGGGAATTGAAGAGAATAAAATGGAAAATATATTTTTGTAGCTGGGAGTTTTGGGCTTTGTGGCCGGTGGAAGTGAAAAATATAGGTAGTCAAGACAAAACTGTCGGAAATTTTTGATGAGGCTAAAAAGGTTAAATTCTGTCTATGGGAATGAAGTGAATTATAAATTTCCAACATAAAAGTTGGACTGTGGACTTAATCAGTTGAATCAAGAAGTAGAAGATGAAAAGAAATGACGTCAACAGAAATACTGTTAATTCATTGATTAAGCCAAAAATCACACAGCCCCGTGGTGCGGGCTGGGAGTAATCTCATTGGTTAAAGATTTGATTTGCATGGACACCCCGTGTCCGTCACGCACCTCCCAAGTGAATTTGGGACACGCATAAATATCAGAGCCGAGAGGGCCAAAATCAGTTGAGTTGGAGTCTTGTCGGTTCTCTGACCAGAGATATAACGACTGAGGGAAAAAGTGTTCCCAACCGGGAGCCACAACCGAAAGTGTGGTCGCCTCCCACATAGCTCTTGGCTGAAGATGTAAAGAAACGTAGATAAGCCTGCCGCCGACCGACTTAAAAGTGTTAAAGTCGAATAATGCGCATCAGATAGAGTCCTGGCTGAAGATGTATGGAAACAGAAAGAGCCGAGAAACAGTTAAACTTGAAGAGTTGAGTTGTTGTTGCCGCGCCGAGCTAAAGAGACAAGACGAATTTACTACCGACGCCCAAACACCCCACTTCTGCTGTTTCCGTAAGGCTTCTGTAAAGAGCCCTGAAAAGACTTTTTAAAAATTTGGAAACTTGAAAGCTCTGATTATTCCTAAACGAAAACCTTCGCTCCGTTGTGAGAATAGAAATTCGACGTCTGTTATATTCTGTTTCTGTTTGCTAATTATTATGCTTTTTTTTTCATATATATAAAGACTTTTCTGGAACTTATCCAGGCGTCTTCGAAATTATTTATTTATTTATTTTTTGGTGCCGTATTTTATTTTATTAACCCAAGTAAGCACGTGTATCCGGTCTGGTTCGACGAGGTAAAGATACGGCTAGAGGGATTTCAACGTGTTCTCCTTGAGATCAACATTCACAGCGTGGGCAAGAGGGAACATCGTTGTAATAGACGACTCGGAGACCAGCTACTGTGTCGGGGTCACTACGATGAGCGACCCGAGAACGTTGTCATAATTGGTGCCGTATCGACAGCATAAACCCTGACTCAGGTTCCGGACCTTATCATAATTGGTTTCCGTGACCGGGTTAGACCCAAGTCCGGACTGACCGTGTTACATCTTACACTTCTCACTTGTCGAAATCTCTTCCGGCTTCTTGATTAACAGTCAAGCTTGATCATAAAAAATTAAATGCAGTGTCAAACGTTATCTTCTGTCTTCTTAATTTCTGATTTGATGAAATCGGTATCACCATATGCAAGACAATAATGCCATTAAGACACAAGAGGTTACAGAAGAATTAAGAACATCAACGTTAAATTATAAATGTAAAAGACAATAGGAAAACTGTATTTATTGCCAATGTGGACTTTTTCAAGGCAAAAAACGGAGTGAATTTATTAAAAACAAAGTAACTAATGATAACAAAACAAAATTACGTCAAATACTATCACGTGTAAAGATATTGTTTTTATTGCTGTGCTGATGTCAATTGATGAGACCTCGATGCCAGTCTAGTACTGAGGTTAAATTTTAAGAAATAAGAATTACCATGAATATATTTATAGAAAAGGCACAGGGAGGTAATCTTATGGCGGTGGGAAAGTGACTGAAGTCAAGCTAATAATATTGTTGATTGCTGATCTTTGGATATTATCAGGGAGCTCAAGGTAAAAAGTTGGGTCACCGGACCATATGTGGCGGCAGTATTCAAGCATGGGCGAATGGTATACTGTTCTTTTATTGTTCTCGCTCCTTATAATGTTTGTTTGTTTGTTTCTTGTATTCTCTCACATTTAGGAACCTCCCTGTCGTTGTTTCATTGTTTTGTTATGGCGGGGGTGGGAATAATTTTAAAAAAAGTAACGTTAACTATTTCTCCACGCCGAAGCACTGTGTTGAGAGTTTTCGTGACACGCCTTATTCCAGTATCACTTACTGCCACGTCACGTTGAAACACCCATTCCCGTACTACCACCGAAGTTAAGCAACTTATCCTGGTTCGTACCCAGATGGGTGACCGCTTGTGAATACTTGATGCTTTAAGCTTAAAAATGAGATTAGTGTAATGGATAATGACTCGGAGTTGTTAATCGGAGAGCCGAGATCTAATTCCAGTTGTGTTCGTTATATTCACTTACGCGCAAATTCTATTGGGAAAATTATGAGTTCACCTCTTCTCCTCCATCTATGGGTTAATTATTATGATTTGTGTTCACAAAACTATTATTATCTAAAAAATGTGTGCAAAAACTACTTAGATTTCATCTTTAAATAACCTCTAGAGGTGTTCATATGCCGTTAAAACAAAAACAATTAACCAACCTAATAAAAAAAAGGGTATATGTTCGATTTCTGTTGGAAGCGAAATTTTTATTTAGCAACAGTTCCTAATTTAACGGAGTTGTCATTAGTTTTACTATTTAATAAAATAAAATAAAATAAAATTAGTGATAACAACTTCAACGCTTGTGTTCACTAAAAATAACGTTTCTAGTCATAAGGAATAATGTAAGATAAAAAAAAAAATATAAAAAATAATTGTTGTTTACATGTCAGGAACGAAACTGGGGCTAGCAGATATAAATTTCGGTATTAAATAACCAACAGAGATTGATATGCTGCTCAATAAAAACAGTCAGTTAAGTGCCATAAGTGATACGCTCTTAGGCGATCATCTTTCTTTCGAGACATGACTGACTGGGCAGAAGACTATCCCGCAGTAGGCTGCCATTATATTCTGCGGTAGACTGGTTGCTGACGAAGGCTATAGAACCCAATCTGTCTTATTATTCTAACCCATAACTGGGAGAAGAGATTTATTATATGATTAAGTAGTAATTAGTGGGGGATCAGTTTATTACTTCATAACATTCGAAAATTGATCCCCCACTTTATGACCAGTAGAAGCCTTAATTATGATTCTGTTATATTCAATCAGTCAGTTAAGTACCATAAGTGATACATGCTTTCGGGGATCATCTTTCTTTCGAAACAAGATTGACTGGGCTGAAGATTTTTCCACCAGTAAGTTGCCATTGCTTTGTGCGGTAGACTGGTTGCTAATCAAGGCAACCGAACCTAATCTGACCCATAGCTGGAGGGAGAAACGAAGGATTCATACCATTACTAAGGGTATTTGCGCCTAAGTGAATGCAACAAATTCAACTGGAATTTGAACTCGGTTCTTTGATTTCTCCATTCGAGCCGATATCCACTGCCCTTCAACGTACAACCTAGAAAACAATCAGATAAAAACAAACAACCAAAAATGATTTCAGTACCAACCAGCAAGAATTTTTACGCACACTTTTAGGTTGGGTGAAAGGGTACGTATTTCTTTGAACCATATTTTCAGAGGCGGCACAATAATAAAGTCAATTAGAACAGTCGGCCTTCGAGTGTGTTCGTTCTCATTTTCGTCTTTAAAATCGCTTTTAAAATAAGAAGTGCTTCAATAGGGTTGGAAATCCTGCGAGAATAAAAACAGGTTAAAAAATAAATTCTTTGTTCCTTTGAAACAAAATATATCTGGTTTATGATAAAATGACTTGGGTCCCTACCCGACACAGAAATGTGCCAGGTAATTATTGTGGGAAAAATATTATCTTTGACTCAACATCTATATTTCTTTCCCGCTTACGCAAAGTAAAAACGAACATTTGAAAGAAAGAAAGAAAAAATACGCATGCTTCTTTCAACCACACATCGTAAAACAAATTATACAAGTAAATTTTTATTGAAAATCGAGAAAATCAGATATGTTATTTTTTATCATCTATGAGATGGAGGTTGTAGTCAAACAGAGGAAAGAAACTACGAACTTAGGTACCTCCACTCAATGGCCAAAGAACAGCATATCATGATGTTGAAAACGCTCAAACTTAATAAAAACAAAGGTTTATCATCAAAATGTTTATGCTATTATTAAGAGAAAAGTTCAAATTTTGTTGTTATTAGTTTTAAAATAATTTAAAATTCTTTCTTGCACGTTCGAAGTTTTAATTAAAATTTCATTTTTTGTTTTCCGTCAGCGATTCACGCGATGCTTACGTAAGGCGACTATTAAGACAATGGAGTCGGTCGAGTAAAATGATTTTAGAAAGAGTAAATTTTCCCTCGCTTTCGACCGCCGATCGAGTGACTGATTTTTCAAATTTCAAAAGGCTATATATATATATATATACATATATATAGTCATCCGCAGACAGATCTGTTTCGCTGTATCACAGCCCATCAGTACGGTTAGACTCCGATTGCTTTTAACCAAGGATTGAAACCCGACTGAATTGGCGTCCGTCGGCGATTCTACCTCTATTGTTCTATGTCTGTGACACGATTCGAAGCAATCATGGCATGCATATTTTAAACTGACATTTTAATAGATTTGAATTTAAGTTCACTCGATATTTATGGGAATTAAATCTTATAAAGTTAAGTTACTGCTTTTTTAATAACAAGATTAAAAATTTAAATATTCTACGCTTACATGTAGATAAATATTTAAATTTAAAATTAAAATGCAAAATAAAATAAAATAAAATAAAAGATATTAAAATGCAGGGAGAAGAAAGTAAAGGGGCGTAATGCATAAGAGGTAAAAATTTAAAAATTTCAATATTCTAATATCACATGTAGATAGAAAATTAAAATTATAAAATTTAAATAAAAATAAAAATAAAATAAAAATAGAATTAAAAATTAAAATTTAGAATTGAAATTAAAAATTAAACAGTGACAGAACCTTACAACGGAAAAGGCGGCAGATGTAAAGTATGCCTTTAAGAAAAACCATATTAATAATCCTAATTTACGTAACAAAAAGTGATTGAATGCCCACATGCTCTGGTTTCTCTTTAAAATTTAATAACTTACAATGTTTCATTTTCATTTATAACTTATGCTCCAATATAAATTAAAAAATATTTTATTAAAATAAATAACCCACACAATATTTAATTAATTTTCTTAACTACAATATAACTTAACCATAATTATTTAATCCTAATTCTAACCTAATCATTCCAGCTCCTTTACTCATGATGTATTACTAAACCTAATTTTAAAAAAAGCAACCTAAAATCTAACCTGTTGTTAAAAGTTATTCTCTACCTAATTAAATAATCTATGGTCCCAATTTGTATCTTATCCAGACAAAATTAAAAAGTGACATGTCTAGAGATCAGACCATCCTGCTTCCTGTCATGACCCAGATCTTCAACTCCATAGTTACCTAATTCTCATTTTTGTTTGAACAATACTGACTCACCTAAAAAGCATATTCTCCAATTACCACTCTCTAATTTTTCTAAATAACCCTGAATTCATCTTATATTTTCAAAATAAATCATCTTCACCATTTATTTTAACATATCACCTGAAGAAGAACAGTATTTTTCTGAAACATGTACGTTTTTGTGTAGTGATATAATGCTTTTATAAACCGTTTTAATAACAAAATTACAATATTAAGCTCTACTCTGTATCGAGCACTTTTTATGAAAGTAAATGCTTAAACAGTGGGTTTTATTCTATTATATATATATATATATATATATATATATATATATATAGTCATCCGTAGACAGAGATGTTTCACTGTACCACAACTCATCAGTACGTTTAGATATCCGATTGCTTTTTACCCAGGATTGAATTGGCGTCAGTCGGCGATTCTACCTCTGATCTATGAGCGCTCGGTAGAAGGAGGCAAAATTTTAGCGTGTCATATACTATGTACTCATGCGCCAGTAGTGAGATTGTTCTACTTCATTACTGAATAAACGATGCGTAGTTGCTATATATATATATATATATATATATATATATATATATATATATATAAGTTTTTTGTACAACAGAACGCTAATACATACTTATGGAGGAGAACCATGGTGAAAAATGACAAACTATAAAAACGAATAGTTTAATAATATCGCTTAAAAAACTAAACCGATATAAAATAAACTTGATATCAGGATAGAGATAAAGCATTCGTAAATTTCTCTAAATTAATCATATATGTATATATATATATATATATATATATATATATATATATATATATGTGTGTGTGTGTGTGTGTGTGTTTGAGTGTGTGTGTGTGTATGTGTGTCTGCGTGTGTGTGTACGTGTGTATGTGTCTGTCTGCGTGTGTATGTGTATATATGTCTGCATATATATGTGTATGTGTGTATGCGTGTTTCTGCTTGTGTGTGTGTGTATACTTGAGTGCAACCATCTGTATCTGAATAGTAACGTTTCTGTAGATAACACACAAGAAAAGTATTTAAAAATATAAGATTAAAGAAAAATGGATGAAGAAGCTAAGTTAGGAGAAGAAAAGTGTAAAGAGGTTGTGTTGAATTCAGTCAGTCAGTTAAGTACCATACGTGATACACGCTTGGGCGATCATGTCTCTTTTGAGACATGACTGACTGGGCAGAAGATTATCCCGCAGTAGGTTGCCATTGCTTTCTGCGGTAGACTGGTTACCATCCAAGGCTATAGAACCCAATCTGTCCTGTTATTTAACCCATAACTGGAAGGAAGAGACAGATTAATACCCATCCCAAGGATATTTGCGCGAAAGTGAATGCAATGAATTCAACTGGAATTCGAACTCGGCTCCCCGATTTCTCGTTCCGAGCCGATATCCACTGCACTATAATGCACATCCATGTTTAAGACTGGAAGGAAAAAAATTGAAAGCATCCGAAGCAGTAAGAAGAAATCAATATTATGACATAATATTAGACAACGAAAAAGAAGGAGAGTAAGACGAAAACCAAATTGCGATTAAATGTGTCATGGAAAAGAGCAACAGAAATAAAACAACTAATGATTCAATAAAAGGAGATAAGAAAAAAGAAAATATATTAAAAAGAGAAAATAATGAGTGAATGATTTAAAGAATGAAAGAAAGAAATCATCAGGTTAGAAGTTAAATATGAAGAAATAAATCAATAAATCATAAAACACATCATTCAATAAGTCCTGTGCCTGACATATAGATAGCACCACTAATAAAAAAATCCAGATAATTTTTATAAAGTACTAATTTTCAAATGGTAGGTGACAAAATTTGGGCCCAATCGGATTATTAGTTTGCAAATTAGTTATTTAAGTGAAGCTACTGTTGCAAATTTTCAAAACAATGCAAAATCTGAATTTCTCGTGTTGATAAATTATTGATTTCTGATAGAAAAATACTGTTCAAGCAAAGCAATGGCTTGATAAGTATTATTCGAACTCTTTTCAGTCGGAAACAACGGTTATGAAGTGGTGTGACGACTTTAAACGCGGTCGTACAGACACAAATGATGCGGAACACGCAGGTCGCCCGAAAAATCGGCAGTTGTGCTGGAAAACACCAAAAAAAAAAAAAATCCATAAACTCATTTTGGCCGATCGTAAATTGAAATTACGTGAGATAGCAGAAGAGTTGAACATATCAAAAGGTAGTGTATTCACCATTTTGCATAAGCATTTGTCAATGACAAAGCTGTGTTCAAACTGGGTGCCGCGTTTGCTCACAGTCGATCAAAAGCAACAACGCGTCAATGATTCAGAGTGTTGTTTGCAACTGTTTCAATGCAACAAGAAGGAGTTTTTGCCTAAGTATGTGACAATAAATAAAAAATGGATCCACCACTTCACTCTGGAATCAAATCGGCAGTCAGCTGAGTGGACAGCAGCAGATGAATGTTCTCCAAAGTGACTAAAGACAAAAATATCTGCAGGTAAGGTTTTAGCCTTCGTATTTTAGAATGTGCAATGTATTTTGTTCATCAATTACCTTCAGAAAGTAAGAACCATCAGTAGCGAATATTATATAGCATTATTAGTGTGTTTGAAGGAAGAAAGTGCCAAAAAAAACGACCACAAAGGAAGAAGAAAAAAGTGATCTTTCACCAGGACAAAGCACCATGTCACAAGCCGATCTCAACGATGGCATAACTACATGAATTGCACTTCCGCATTCACCT
This sequence comes from Ascarosepion bandense, assembly GCA_037127315.1. Lineage (NCBI taxonomy): Eukaryota > Metazoa > Mollusca > Cephalopoda > Sepiida > Sepiidae > Ascarosepion > Ascarosepion bandense. The sequence goes on along the minus strand of JBBBDQ010001102.1, from coordinate 1,378,368 downwards.
TATTCTCCAGATCTCCCCCCCCCAGAGACTACTGGTTGTTTGCAGACCTCAAAAGAATGCTCCAGAAAAAGAGATTTGGCTCCAATGAAGAAGTGATATCAGAAACTTAGGCGTATTTTGAGGCCAAAGACAAATCTACAAAAAAGCATCGAATTGTTAGAGAAGCATTGGCATCAATGTATCACTCTAGAAGAAGACTATGTTGATGAATATAGTCAAATTTTGCCTAAAAGATGTTGCCCGGGATTTATTGAGTGAGGAATTAAACAAACCAACAAGAATTAAATCATATTAAGGAAAGAAAGAAGGCAAAAAAGAAAAGAAAAGAAAGGTTGGCTAGTTACTTGATTAATTTTGTTTAGTGGCATATAAACATCTCTATGGTTTATTTAATGCCGAAATGTAAATATTTTTAACATAATTTTATGGCTTCAACTTAATATATTTTGAACGCAACTGAACTTGTGTTGTTCGAAATTTTGTTTTAAAATGTGTTGTTGACCATTTTACTATATATATATATAGGTATGGCTGGTAATTTACGATATAAACATGTATTGCTAGCATTTTTATTATAGAAATACATTTTTCTAAACAATATATGATACGCAGATGATAGAGTGTTGATAGCAGACACGGGAAGTAAACTACAAGACATTATACAGAAGGTAGCTGAAGAAAGCGAAAAGAAAGGACTAGAAATAAACTACAAGAAAACAGAATGTATGGTCATCAATAAAAAGACGAACCAAAAAATGCTTACTACAGGCTGGAGATCTAAATTATTTATAAATGGAACTTTGTGTTTGTGTGTGGGTGTGTGTGTGTGTGTCTGTCTGTCTGTAATCTATAGACTCTGAAACAGCTGAACCGATTTTCTTGAAAATTTACAGTTGTACTATGAGCGTCTGCGAGTGTTCTTAGCTAGGTTTTGTGTCGAGGTACCCCCGATAAATATCGAAAATCAATAATCGAAAAAATCGGGTGATAGAAGGAGTGGCCCGATTTTAATCAAATTTGATACACTCATAGATAAACACATAAGAAACGATATTCAGAAGTTTCCAGGTTGTAGTTCTCACAATAGTGCAGAAAATCGATAATATATATATATATATATATATATATATATATATATATATATATAAAATGCAAGGTGCTTGTGTGTGTGTCTGTTTATCTGTCTGTATGTCTGTATTTTTTCAGCCCTTTTATTTTAGTTTTTGCTTCGGATTTGGCACTAAGTAGGTATAATTGTAGTTCTTAGTCTCAGTCATGATACCATTTACTCAGAGGACTTATTTAGCCTTCAAAATTCAGTTTTCAACGAAAAAAACTTATTTGATATCGATACCAGGAAATCAAAATTTGACTTACATCCATTCATTTTTGTTTAAGTCTACGGTTTCGCTTTAACTTGAAACAACAATTACTTTTTGGTCTTTCGTGCTAACGTCCAAAGAGTCTGAGCTCCAGGACCATGGATTAGTTTTAAAGCTTTCATTACACCCGAGCAACGCCGGGCTATACTACTAGTACTAAAATAAAGCAGGTACAGAAATGTAAATACCTAGGAAGCGTTCTAACAAGGATGGAAAGTGCAGCACGGAGATACGAAGGCGAATTGTCATGGCCAAGGTTGCATTTCAGAAGCTGAGTACTGTATTGAAAGACAGGAAAATTTCGATGGAAAAAAAAAACCCCAGAATACTGGATGTTTATGTAATGCCTGTTCTTCAATATAGCAGTGAATGCTGGGCAATCTCCTCAAAGATGAAGAAGAGACTTGAAGTAACCGACATGTCGTTCTACAGAAGGTTGCTGAAGATACCATGGACCGAACATGTAAGCAACGATGTGGTTTTGGAGAGTATGAAAACGAAAAGGAAACAAAAAGGAAAAGATAACTTAAGTTCCTGGAACATGTTACAAGAAAGAAGGGGTTGGAGAATCTAATATTCAAAGGTCAGACAGAGGGAAAGAGAGACAGGGGAAAGCCAGGCGTAACATGCTTGATGGGCTTGAGTAAATGGGTAGCAGAGCGGGATTTAGGAGAGGTAACAGGAGAAATCACAATCGCATTCACTTAAGCACTGGTACCTTTGGGAAAGGTATTAATCCGTCCCTTCCCTCCAGTTATGGGTTAAATAACAGGGTAGGACTTGGGGCCCCTGCCTTTAAATATTCATTCCAGTTATGGGTTAAATAACAGGACAGATGGGGTTCTATAGCCTTGGTCGGCAACCAATCTACCACAGAAAGCAATGGCAACCTACTGTGGGATAATTTTCTGCCCAGTCAGTCACGTCTCTTTCGAGACATGATCGCTCAAGTGTTTATCACGTATCGCACTTAACTGACTGAACAGGAGAAAACGTGTTTAAAGCTACTAGAGATAGGGAAATGTGGAAGGCCATGTTCGCCTATGCCCTGAAGGAAGACGATACATAGAAGAAGAAAAAGAAGTGTTTTGCTTTTGATTGGGGGTTCACTATTTGTCCAGAGCTGGGACCCTAACAGGTGCCATTACCCCAGGTCAGAGTGGACTTGGGTATAGCAGCAATTAAGAGGTGTTTTTTTCTTTTTAATCATTTCACCCCAAGCAAGACATTTCACTGTTACTATTGCGCAGGGAGTTACATAGGGGAAAGTAATGAGAAAGAGTGGTTAGAGGATTACATAGGGGAAGTGATGAGAAAGAGTGTTTAGGGGGTTACATAGGGGAAAGTAATGAGTAAGAGTGGTTAGGGGGTTACATAGGGGAAAGTAATGAGAGAGTGGTTAGGGGGTTACATAGAGGAAAGTGATGAGAAAGAGTGGTTAGAGGATTATATAGGGGAAGTGATGAGAAAGAGTGTTTAGGGGGTTACATAGAGGAAAGTGATGAGAAAGAGTGGTTAGGGGCTTACATAGGGGAAAGTGATGAGAAAAAGTGGTTACCTATAGGAAATGTCAAAAGGGGGGGTGATAGACGGGTACCGAGGACGAGGGTCGGGTAGATTGGAAGAGTGTTTGAGAAAATGGATGCGATTTAGTGTGTTAGGAGGTGTCTATTGACCTTACATTTAAACTCCTGGAGATTGTCCACGATCCTCAAAATCTGAAGCCTTGCTACTGGATGTAGTTTATCGTCGTGCCCAGGACTAGAAAGGAATGGTTAAAAGAAAAATAATAAATTAAAAAGAAATTAAATAAAACGAACGAACATAAAATGAGAAGAAAAATCAATTATTCATATTGCTGAATGAAACGGAAAAAGAAAAATGAAAACTTAGTCAGAAAGTAGGAAAAAAAGGAAGAAAAAATTATAGGGTTAAAATAAAGGAAATAAAAATGAAAATATAATAAGAAAGAAAGAAAGAAAGAAAGAAACTGAGAAATAAATAAATAAATAAATAAATAAATAAATAAATAAATAAAGAAACTGAGAAATGAATAAATAAATAAATAAAGAAAGAAAGAAAGAAATAAAGAAAGAAAGAAGGAAAGAAAAGAAGGAAAAAGAAAGAATTCATTAGGTTAGAGTAAAGGAAATAAAAATGAAAATGTAATAAAAAAGAAAGAAAGAAAAGAAGGGAGAAAGAAAAGAAGGGAGAAAGAAATCATAGGGTTAGAGTAAAAAAATAAAAAATGAAAATGTTATAAAAAAGAAAGAAAGTAAAAAAGAAAGAAAAAAGAAAGAGAGAGAGAGAAAGAAAGAAAACATAATGAAAGAAAGGAAAAAGAAAGAAAGAAAATGAGAAAAAAATTAATAAATATATCAATCATATGATTGAATGAAAGAAAATACGAACAATGCAAATATACTGAGAAAGAAAGAAAGAAAAATGAAAGAAGAAAGAAAGAAAGAAAGAAAAAAGAAAGAAAGAAAGAAAGAAAGAAAGAAAGAAAGAAAGAAAGAAAGAAAGAAAGAAAGAAAGAAAGAAAGAAAGAAAGAAAGAAAGAAAGAAAGAAAGAAAGAAAGAATGAAAGAAAGAATGAAAGAAAGAAGAAAGAAAGAAAGAAAAAAGAAAGAAAGAAAGAAAGAAAGAAAGAAAAAGAAAGAAAGAAAGAAAGAAAGAAAGAAAGAAAGAAAGAAAGAAAGAAAAAGAAAGAAAGAAAGAAAGAAAGAAAGAAAGAAAAAAGAAAGAAAGAAAGAAAGAAAGAAAGAAAAAAGAAAGAAAGATCACACAAGAAGAAATAAGAATAAAAAATATATTAACAACGATACAAAGAAATAATATAAGAAGAGTTAAGATAAGAATATTTACGAAGTAAGAAGAACGAAATTATCAAAAAAAAAAAAAAAAAAGAAATAAAAAAAGAAATAAATTAATCACATGCTGAATGAAAGTAAGAAAACAGAATGAAAATATAGTAGGAAGAAAGAAAAAGGAAAGAAAAACAAAATAAATCATCGGGCTAGAGGAGATTTAATAAGAAAAATGAAAATATAAAAAGAAAGAAAAGAGGAAAAATGAAAGAAAAAAGAAAGAAAAAAGAAAGAAAGAAAGAAAGAAAGAAAAAGAAATAAAAAGAAAAAAGAAATCACATAGAAACAAGAATAAAATATAAGAACTGTAGTAAGAAGGCGTGCTCAGAGCTACCAGGGATAGGGAAACGTGGAGAGCCATGACCGCCTACGTCCTGAAGGGACAGGGCACATAGAAGAAGAAGAAGAAGAAGAAGAAGAAGAAGAAGAAGAAGTAAGAAAAAATCATATCGTTCGAGGATAAAATAAACGAAAGAATAATAAAAAAGAAAGAAAGAAATCAATGCTATGGTTGAATGAAAGGAGAAGTGAATGAAAATTTAATAAGAAAGAAAGAAAGGAAGAGATAAACTATATGCTTAAAAGGAAAAGAAAGAAGAATGAAAATATAATAAAAAAGAGAGAAAAAAAGAAAGAAAAAATCCACTCCGTCAATGAAGATGCCTAAAAATATGTAACAAAATACTTTATTGACCATCAGTAACATATATTTAAACAAACTGGGAGTGGCACTATTTGATGTTGCTAATTAAAAACAATATTTCTTCACCCGTACAGATCATTAGCTGGGCGTTACTTTATATGCTGTCGATTTGAAGAAAAGAGCTTTTCAATTTCCACATGTCTATCTCGTGTTACTTGAGTCTAAACCTTTCACATTTCCACACTTGGCTATTTTGATTACGTGCCAAATATCTGATTAAATCGTGTTTGCAATCGGTCACCAAGGACATTTGAGAATTTCTTCTCAGACAATTGTCATATAATTTACTATGGTATAATTCAATTAAGGTGCTGATTAAAGAAAGGGTCCACCCTTAAGCTTGAAACTCGGTTTAATTTAAGTACATTGTTGAATTTTAGTTATTTGACGCTTTCTCGTCTTCAGGGTGCAATTGACTGCTTTCTGGAAGATCTTAGTGTTTCTCGGGATTCTTTGACTCTTTTAAATTATTCGTGCCAGAAAGATGTTTTTACCGATTATTTCCTTCTGTCTCTGCTTTTGATGGAATCTTTCTTCAGTACCAAAGAATGTTATCTTTCAAAGTATTCTTCTAAGAACACCGTATGTATGTTCGCTAGCAAGAAAATCAGCTCAAGACACGAGTTACGAGTTGGAGACGTCAAAATGAAAGCCACCACCGAAATTTAACCATCTGGAAAGTGCTATAACAGACAGCGGAAAATATGACACAGAAATCCGAAGGTGCACAGGAATATCCAAAGATGCCTTACAAAAGCTAAACAGAGTAATTAGAAATAAACAAAAATCGCCAGGAATAAAGAATAGAGTGTTTAACTGTAATGTAATATAAATCCTGGTATGTACTAGATATGGATTTTGGTGCAATGGCTATCGGCTCGGAACGAGAAATAAGAGAGGCGAGTTCGAATTTCAGTTGAATTCGTTACATTCACTTACGCACAAATACCATAAGGAAAGATATGGATCGATTTCTTCTCCCTCTAGCTATGGGTTAAATAGTTAGATTGGGTTCTCTTGCCTTGATTGGCAACCGGTCTACCACAGAAAATAATGGTAACATACTGAGGGAAAATATTCTGCCCAGTCAGTCATGTTTTTTTTCTAGACATGCTCGTCCAAACGTGTATTACGTATGACACTTAACATTTTTTTACAATCAGTTCACGCTTTTCTATTTTCTGTATATTGACTGAATTTTAATTTATTGGGTGTCAGAACAACAAGAATTTTGAAAAGTGATACTATCATTGAAGTATGTTTTAATCTAAAAAATCAAGAGAATATATGAACTTTAAGTAAAATGATAACAATATCTAAACTTATTTATAAATGGAACTTTGTCTGTGTGTGTGTCTGTGTGTGTGTGTGTAACCGTTACCTATAGACTCCAAAACGGCTGAACCGATTTTCTTGAAAATTTACAAAGTTGTACTATAAGCATCTGCTAGTGTTCTTAGCTAGGTTTTGTGTCGAGGTACCCCCAATAAATATTGAAAATCGATAATCGAAAAAATCGGGTTATAGAAGGAGTGTTCCGATTTTAATCAAATTTGATACACTCGTAGACAAAGACATAAGAAACGATATTCAGAAGTTTCAAGGTTGCAGTTCTTACAATAGTGCAGAAAATTTGATATCGATACCAGGAAATCAAAATTTGACTTACATCCATTCATTTTTCTTTCAGTCTACGGTTTCGCTTTAACTAGAAACAACTATTGCATTCAGTCTTTCGTGCCAGCGTCCAAAGAGTCTGAGCTCCAGGGTGATGGATTAGTTTTAAAGCTTTCATTACACCCGAGCAACGCCGGGCTATACTACTAGTGTGCAATAAAGCGCCAAATTAACATATGCGCCATGTTAGTTTGCTTAATCCGGCGTCTTCTTTTCTTCCATTCTTTTAAAGTATAATTCTCCAAAGTTAAAATTTCATTGAAATATGTTGAACATTTCCTACATCTTCAAATGGAATCAAAGTTAAGCAAAATTGTCAAAATAGAAAAACATTGGTGATATTTTGCCAGTTTGTCTCACTCCTCGATTTGTGTGAAATCGGGCCATTTTGGTAACAACATCCTTGTATGTAAAGGTCAGTCAGTTAGTTAAGTGCCATACATGATACACGCTTGGGCGATCATGTCTCGAAAGAGACATGACTGACTGGGCAGAAGATTATCCCGCAGTAGGTTGCCATTGCTTTCTGCGGTAGATTGGTTGCCGACCAAGGCTATAGAACCCAATCTGTCCTGCTATTTAACCCATAACTGGAAGGAAGAGACGGATTAATACCTTTCCCAAGGGTATTTGCGCGTAAGTGAATACAATGGATTCAACTGGAATTCGAACTCGGCTCCTCGGTTTCTCGTTCCGAGCCGATATCCACTGTACCACAATGCACATCCTTTGTAAAGGTAATGTGGTTTTTATTTTCCTTCCCATAGTTAATTTAGTGAGACTGACACCAGTGGCTTGAATTGACGTTCTTTGGTATGCCATTAATGCTTGAAATGTGCTACAAAGTTATTTTAGTTATTTTAACAGCGCTTTCCGCTTCTTCCATTTGCTTAAGAATAACTTGGACTTGATGTTACGTGTTTAAATCCATGACTGTCTGCAAACCCTTTGAAAGCGTAACTTGAGAATTGGTTCCCATTATCACTGACAAGTTCAATAGGAATTTCCCAACGTGAGAAGAAATTTGTCAACTTCCTTATCACGCATTCACTTGTCATTGGATTAGGCTTTGCTATTTCTATATACCTTGAGAAATAATCTATTGCGGAAATATATTGGTGTCCTTAATGAGTGAAAATGTTTGTGCCAATTCTTTGCCATAAACTATCGCCCGGTTCACACTCCACCAACATCTATTGAACAGGTGAAGAGGCTCATCCCCTGTTCCCTGTTTAGGATGTGGTTTCCGGCTTTCTCTTTTCCATTCTTTTTACCCTTACGTAGCCCCCTGCGCATCAGTGGCGTTATCGCCTTGCTTGGGGTGATATGATTAAAAAAAAAGATCTTGAAGAAGTGGTTTTACTCTTTAAAAAAATTTTATGCGGTGTATTTTACAAAACGAGCATTTATTTTAGATACTTCTCAAAATCTTGAGATATTTTAAGTCACCACACTTGTTTTTTGGCTCTCCCTAAGCGTTTGTTTAGTACCAAGTGACCATTATGAAGTTTCTTTAATATTTCTGGTGTAAGTTTCTCAGATGTGACAATTAATTGGAGTAGATAGACTTTAATTGGAGTAGATAGACTAAGCGATCGCCCGGTTCACACTCCACCCATATCTATTGAACAGGTGTAGAGGCTCAACCCTTGTTTCCTGTTTAGGTTGTGGTTTCCGTTTTTTCTCTTTTTCAATCTTTTCACTCTTTTTTATTTTTTTTATTTTTTTAATTTTTTAATTTTTTAATTTTTATTTTTTTCAATTGAAATCGGGCTACGTAAGAGTGAAAAGATTGGAAAAGAGAAAAACCGGAAACCACATCCTAAACAGGAAACAAGGGATGAGCCTCTTTACCTGTTCAATAGACGTGGATGGAGTGTGAACCGGGCGATAGTTTAGCCTATCTACTCCAATTGAAAAAATTTTTTAAAAAAGTGTGAAAAGATTGGAAAAGAGAAAAACTGAAAACCACATCCTAAACAGGAAACAAGGGATGAGCCTCTTCACCTGTTCAATAGACGTGGGTGGAGTGTGAACCGGGCGATAGTTTAGTCTATCTACTCCAATTGGAAAAAAAAAATAATTAAAAAAAAATATAAAAAGAATTACTCCTACCCATGAGATAGAAATAAGGAAAAAAAGTTATCTTTCTTTCGGCAAAAATTCGATCGATGAAACTTGATGGAAATCCTCTCCAAAAACCATAAATGTTTAACCAACCAAGCCTTGTGCAGGAGCCGAAACGCTCCGTCAACATATTCTGAAGCGCATCTCGGGTTATTAATCAAATGAAGCCCAATCGCTGTCTCACAAATTGACAAAATCAATCGATTACTGTTATTAGCGACATACTGTCTTACATAGGTACATAGATATTGTCCATTACGATTTTCTTGTTTATATATAAAATTTCGGGTGACGCGTCTCGTACTTGATGACATCACACATGTCCATGAAGGCGACTACAATTTTAAATTTAAACTTGTAATTTAAAATAAAATGTGCTTGGGTATATCAAATAGCTGATTTGAGGTATTTAGGTTTTTGTCTAGATGATTTTAGTTACTTTTTTTTTAATGCTATGACGTCCTACAGAACGAAACATGTCACGCGAAAACTTTTTATACATTTTCATAGATTTTTCTAAAATTGTTCTGCTATATAAATATTTATGTAACTTTTCCCTATATATATATATATATATATATAAACGTTATATAATTTTTTAAAAGTTACATAATTTTTTCTTCATTCTCTACTGGCTCTAATGAAGAATTTGCAGTGTTAACGGTCGTGACCTGTGCTTCAGTCCTTTTCTAACTTCTGTAACAAAGATTCCTTATGCCTTTTTTGTAAATATTTTTTATCGTAATTATTCTGATGAGCTTCCCTTCTTGTTACCACGACCTAATGTGTTTTAGTGTTTTAGTGTTTTAGTGATAGGATGTGCGTTGTGGTGCAGTGGATATCGGCTGTGAACGAGAAATCGGAGAGCCGAGTTCGAATTTTAGTTGAAATCGTTGCATTCACTTACGCGCAAATACCTTTGAGAAAGGTATTAATCTGTCTCTTTCCTTCAGCTATGACTTAAATAACAGGACTGATTGGGTTCTGTAGCCTTTGTTGGCAACCAGTCAACTGCAGAAGTTATTGGCAACCTACTGTGGAGGGATGTGCGTTGTGGTGCAGTGGATATCGGCTCGGAACGAGAAATCGGGGTACCGAGTTCGAATTCCAGTTGAATTCATTGCATTCGCGCAAATACCCTTGGGAAAGGTATTAATCCGGCTCTTCCTTCCAGTTATGGGTTAAATAACAGGACAGATTGGGTTCTATAGCCTTGGCTAGCAACCATTCTACCGCAGAAAGCAATGGCAACATACTGCGGGAATATCTACTGCCCAGTCAGTCATGTCTCTTTCGAGACATGATCGCCCAAGCGTGTTTCACGTATGGCAGTTAACTGACTGCGGAAAAATCTTTCGTCCAGTCAGTCTTGTCTATTTCGAGACATGATCGCCCAAGCGTGTATCACGTATGTCATTTTAAAGGGCTGAGTAGATTAGAAGCTAAGTCTAATCATTTTACAGTTGAAGTAAATAATGTTTAAAAGCTAATTGTAACCGTAGCTTCTGCTTTAGTTGTACGGTTTCATCTACGTGGAATTCTCTTTCAGCTTCTTACTTTGCTGCCAACTCCAGTCTTCAGGTAATCTAAATGCAACATCAATCGTCATTACGTTTCTCCTTGAAGCCTATTCTTTTTATTTTCCTTTAACCCCATGTATCTTATTGACTTTATAGCCTTGCTTGTTGCGAAATACACAGTAGAAAATAAAATAATGCTTGTGAAGAATGCAGAGTGCCAAAGATTACAACAAAATTTCTAACTGGTTTACTTCTATTAAACCATGAATTATTGAAATTGCGTAAAAAGTATTTACATTATTTACATTGTTAGGAGTGATGCTCTCATCTTTATTTACATATTCAAGACGTTTCGGCCGTTGTACGCTCCGACCTTCTTCAGGCAACTGGAATATCGAAGTGAACCTTTTATTTCAAACACTGGGGTAGATTGTTCTCGTTCCACGAGCCTTTTTGATGTAACCTTGGCTTAAGACCACTCAAAGGAAAACCCGAACGCAAGCGGGTTGGTTAGATACATATATTCAACAATACAAAGTACAGAAAAACATATCATACATATGATGGTATAGCGCTGGCCGAGTCTTGCTGTATCGCAATAGTGCTACCCACTACTACGCGACTCAGTCCTCAGCTAAGTACTGTCTCATGACTTTGGATGAGTTCATTCTGATCTGTGGGTAATGCTCCCACAACCACTTTTCCAGATGTCTTAGATATCTCCCTGAATATGGTAATAAAGATTAGGAAAAAAACCCAGCCCAAACAATGTAAATAATGTAAATAATTACAATTCTTCATATCAGAAATATAAAAAAGTATTAGTAAAAACTATCTTATCACTTATGCAGAAAAGACGACTCAAGTCTTAAATAATTTTCACTTCCAATCCTCGTTATATTCACTTGTGCACAAATACCCTTGGGAAATGTATGAAACGATCTTCTCCATAAAGCTATGGATTAAATAGTGGGATTTGCATCAGGAAAAATCATGGTCATTCTCAAGAAATTGTTCATGCAATATTCACTCGCAGAAACAATATTCTTACAACCCAAATATGTTTCGGCTTTAAATAACCTACAAAGGGTTGATAAGCTGTAAGAAACAAATCAATCATTTGCTCTTATTTTATTGGAAATCACTGAAGAAATCTATAAAAAGGGTTATACGAAGACGGATCAGAAAGTTAGTCACCTAGCTTAATGATGAACTGAAATATTGAGTGAGCGATCTATCAGATCATTTCAATAATCGATATAAATCTAAACTTATTTATAAATGGAAATTTGTGTGTGTGTGTGTGTGTGTGTGTATCCGTTACCTATAGACTCCGAAACGGCTGAACCGATTTTTTTGAAAATTTAGATAGTTGTACTATAAGCATCTGCGAGTGTTCTTAGCTAGGTTGTGTGTCGAGGTACCCCCGATAAATATCGAAAATCGATAATCGATAAGCGAAAAAATCGGGTTGTAGAAGGAGTGGTCCGATTTTAATAAAATTTGATACACTCATAGATAAACACATAAGAAACGATATTCAGAAGTTCCAAGGTTGCAGTTCTTACAATAGTGCAGAAAATCGATAATATATATGTATAAAAGGCAAGATGTTTGTGTGTGTGTCTGTTTATCTGTCTGTATGTTTGTATTTTTTTTCAGCCCTTTTATTTTAGTTTTTGCTTCGGGTTTGGTTCTAAGTAGGTATAATTGTAGTTCTTAGTCTCAGCCATGATACCATTTACTCAGAGGACTTATTTAGCCATCAAAATTCAGTTTATGACAAAAAAACTTATTTGTTATCGATACCAGGAAATCAAAATTTGACTTACATCTATTCATTTTTCTTTTAGTCTACGGTTTCGCTTTAACTGGAAACAACTATTGTTTTTAAGTCTTTCGTGCCAACGTCCAAAGGGTCTGAGCTCCAGGACCATGGATTAGTTTTAAAGCTTTCATTAGATCCGAGCAACGCCGGGTTATACTGCTAGTTGTTAATATAAAATAAGTGCCACTTGACACTGATGTTTATTTTGTTGTTAATTTCTGGTGTGACCAAGATTGAAATGTTCAGCCGCGAGTCAGACTTGAACATTTTGTCCAGCAATGAATGCCTTAAAGATGGAAGAGGAAAACTTGCACTTTTGGCATATTTTGCTCCATGAATTTCGAAGATGGGTAAAGCTCAGAACTGCGACAAAATAAAAACATTCAGAAGATTTATTTATATCCTTCTCAGGATCGTCGGGCGGTCAAAAAGTGGTTTGGCAGATTTCGTCTTAGCGATTTTAACCTAAATAATCATCCACGCTCTTGGTGAACATCGGACGTCGATGAGGACATTCTACTTGCCACCAAGGAGAATAAACCAAAAATTTCCATTGAAGAGATTGCTAAGAGTTTGAAAATCGATATCTCAACTGTCTTTCGCCATTTGAAGTTCGTTTTTCAACTCGACAAATGGATGACACATTCTCTAATCGAACAGAACAAGCTCGATCGTGTTTCTGCGGCGACGTCAGTATTGTTATACAGCGAAAAGCAGCGCTGTTTCGAATTGTTACATGCAATGAAGAATGGATAACGTTCGACGCAATGAGAGATGGAATGAAGGTTGTGAATGTTCAGGACCCGTGGCTAAATCGAACTTGTATCGAATGAGAATATTGCTGGAATTGTAGAGTTTCTGACGAAAAATATCTGCAAAGAAATATTGTGATTGATTCCCCAGTTCTCAATACAGCTATTCAAGAAAAATTATTTGGCAAATCAAAATGTGTTATTTTCTACCACGAAAACACAAGTCAGTTAAGTACCATACGTAATACACGCTTGGACGATCATGTCTTTTTCGAGACGTGACTGATTCGTTAGAAGATTTTCCCGCAGGAATTTACCAATCAAGGCTATAGAACCCAATCTGTTCTGCTATTTAACCCATAGGAGAAGAGACAGATGAATAGCTTTTCCAAGGTTATTTTTTGCATAAGTGAATGAAACAAATACCACTGGAATTCGAACTCGGCTCTCCGATTTTTCGTTCTGAGCCGATGTCCACTGTACCAAAGACCACACAAGACCACATGTTGCAAAACGGACTTTGCAGAAGCTTAGAGTTGAAATAGTGAGCCCTTAAGTATTTATGGTATTCTACTGACTTGTCTTCGGATTTTCGGTTTCTATGGAACAATTTAAATGACAAAAGATTGGACCCTATACGATCGGAACCATTTTAAACAAAAAAACAAAACAAAACAAAAAAAAACACGGAATTTCTACGAAAATGGCAGCAGGCTTTTAGATCGATGGGAGACAGTTGTTAAAACGATGGAAACTATATATTTGACTAATGAATGTTTTTTTGTGAGCATGTAATATTTTATTTTTTAATCTTCTAATCGGACACGAGTTTTGCACTATATTACTAACATAGAAGCATTTGATTGAGCATTGGCGTTTTTATCCTTAAGCTGTGGTCTTAATTTCTTTACGTATTCTTCTTTTATATACTATATTCCCTCAGTAAGCAATGCCTCTACATAACGGACTGACGTTCGTAGCTCTAAGTAATGTTTACCTCCTTACTAAATCCCAACTAGTCCCTGTTCTTCCATCCATTTAAACAACTTCGTTGTTTCCCTCTGCGTCTCCTGTTTTCATTAGATTATGTGACTGTGACATTCAGCCCATCCCTCTTTTCTTATCAGGCGTCCCAGAAATCTCAACCGTCCCATTCTTATACGATGAACATCTTTTTTGTTCTAATTTTATTTAAAACCTTTTTGTTGTTCCAGTTATAATAATCTGAGCGTCCTTCTATAGAAGTACGTTTCTGTTTCCACGTTTTCTATTCATCTAATCTGTCAGAAGATTATCCAGCGTTTTCTAAGCAGATTGATATTACGTATAAGTTCATCGGCTTTTTCTTCGTTTTTAACGAATTTTACCTGCTTTTTAATAAGCGTTTGAAAGGTTTCGTTTGCAATCCTAATGGGTTTCTCAATTTCTGTGTTCAATTTTCCGTCATCTTTTAAAACTCTTCCCAGACAAGTAAAGGTTGTACTCAATTGATTATGATATTTCCAATTCGTAGCTCACCTCTTGGGCTGTTTTACTGGCTAACAACCACAGATTGCATTTTTTTAGTATAATTAAAAATTAGTTCTTTCTTCTTGTGGCGAAATCTTCGTCGCCAAGTTGTTGTGGCCTTGTTAGGACGAGGAAGAAAGACAAGGAAACAAGAATGTAAGGTTTGTGTATTAGAATAACAGAACATATATATGAATACGAATGTTAGTAATCAGCAAATAGAAGTGTAAGTCCGAACTGTATAGTTACACTGCGTCTCGACTGTCACACTACTGTCTCACACCTGCGTCTCCTGAAGTCATTCAGGTTAGTATTAATTGATGGAGGAAGAGCTCATTCCTATGGATAGGGCACCATGACACTTCTCGCTTTCGTCTTACACTCAAGTCTAGGAATTCTTAGTTTTTTTTTGTCCGTCGGCTATTAACGTAGTGTCATTTGCATCTCTTAGGTTGTTGAGATTGTGTTCACCAATAGTAAATTCTGGTAGGGAACCTAGTTCTCTTAGGGTAGCTTTTTTGTCAAAGAAAGGTTAGTTAAATCCAACAAGACGACGCATCGTTTGTTTTACGCCCCCTTTAATTTTTGTGCGATTGCTGAATTCGTTTTTCGAAATGAGCAAAGGCACAATATTTAAAAAGGAGTTTAAGACAATGATACATCTTCTCACAGGATTTATTTAACCTTTCCAGTAGAGTAATCTAATGAATGATAAATAACATAATATTCTGGATTCTTCTAATATTGTTTTTAAATAATTTCACTAGCAACTGAAATAATTCTCCGATCAGTGAATGGGCCATGATTTATTAGGACATGATTTATTAGTGTTTGACGTATTGCCATATTTTCTTCGTATGTTACGCGTTGCTTTCCCCTGTCTCTCTTTCCCTCTATCTGACCTTTGAGTATCAGATTCTTCAAGCCCTTCTTCCTCATTGCATGTCTTAGGAACTTCAACTGTTTCTTCCTGATGTTAAGTATTATTTTCCTTTGCGTTTCCATCTTCACCAAAACCTCATCGTTGCTCACATGTTTGCTCTGTGGTATCCTCAGCATCCCTCTGTAGAACTACATTTACGTTGATTAAAGTCTCTCCTTCATCTTTGAAGAGATTGTACAGTATTCGCTGCCATATTGAAAAACAGTCATTACGTAGCAATCCAGTACGCTCTTCTTTGTTTCTAGCAAATTCTTTCTGTCTCTTAACACTCTACTCGGCCCTCTGGTATGCATCCTTGGCCGATGCCAATTCGCTCTCGTATCTCAGTGTCACACCTTTTGTTAGAACGCTTTCCAGCTATTGAATAAAGTTTCGAAAATGTGTTCCTTGTAATTTTTGCTGTATACTAGCGTGTAGTGTCTTTGTAGTAATTTTTCTACTAGATGTGCTCAGAGCGTTTTTGTCTAAACTTTTCTCTTGTTATCCTAACCCCGCACTGCTATTCATTTGCTCCAGCCCATTAATTATGTTACGCGTTGCTTTCCCCTGTCTCTCTTTCCCTCTATCTGACCTTTGAGTATCAGATTCTTCAAGCCCTTCTTCCTCATTGCATGTCCCAGGAAATTCAGCTGTCTGTTCCTGATGTTAAGTATTATTTTCCTTTGCGTTTCCATCTTCACCAAAACCTCTTTTTATTCTATGTGCCGCGTCTCTTCAGGACGTGGGCGATCGTGGTCATCCACATCTCGCTATCCCTGGTGGCTCTTAGTACGGTTTCTCTTGTTATCCTAACCCCGCACTGCTATTCATTTGCTCCAGCCCATCAAGTATGTTACGCGTTACTTTCACCTGTCTCTCTTTCCCTCTATCTGACCTTTGAGTATCAGATTCTTCAAGCCCTTCTTCCTCATTGCATGTCTTAGGAACTTCAGCTGTTTCTTCCTGATGTTAAGTATTAGTTTCCTTTTCGATTTCATCCTCTCCAAAACCTCACCACTGCTCACATGTTTAGTTTATTTATAACAATATTTATACTTTCGCCAAACATTGGTTTATTTGGGTGTGTGACACAGATTCGAAGTTGAATTAGCATTTTTTTTGTAATCGTGTTGCCCCAAGCAAGGCATTTTACTGCCACTGTTGTGCAAGGGGTTACATAGGAAGAATGTTGAGGAACTGAGAGGTTGCAGGGGGTGTCAGGAATAGAGTAGGAGAGGGAAGAGATTACTGATAAGAGTGGGGTGGACGAGGAGGAATGTTATGAGGAGTGAGAGGTTGCAGGGAGTGTCAGGAAGAGAGTAGGAGAGGGAAGAGAGTACTGATGAGACTAGGGTGGACGTAGAAAAGCATAAGAGAGAGAATGTAAGTTAGTGAGACAGGAGATGACTATTGACTTCACATTTAATTTATTGGAGATTGTAACTGCCAGGAAAGCAATATGCGGAAGAGAATTCCTCAGGCGGGAAGTGCGAGAAAAGAAGCTGCTGGAGTAGAATTTGCGTTTACAATTTATCGGTTTCACAGTAACAGGGTGGGACCTAGTAGCTAATCTTGTGGCTCGAGGAAATTCGTATATAGGGGATACCAGTGAGCTAAGTTCATCGGAGCAGAAGCTGTGAAATTATTTGTAGAAGAGACACAGGGAAGCCACACTGCGTCGGTGAGAAATCGACTGTATCGTAGCTGCCAAGTCGGGATCGATCACATTACAGATTCTCCGTTGGATTTGGTCGAGGACATCTAAGTGGATAGCAGGAGCACCCAACCAGATATGGCAGCAATATTCAATGCACGGGCGGATGGTAGACTTGTATATGTTCAGGATTGTTTGGGACGGGAAAAACTTCCTGGCTCTGCACAGAGAACCTACTTTCTTAGCAGTGGATTTAGTTATGGATTCTATATCGTTATTCCACTTGAGGTCTAGCTACAGAGGCATTCTAGAAGCCGAGTAGAGTACTGAGAGACAGAAAACTTTTCCTAGAAACAAAGAAAAAAGAATACTGGATTGTTATGTGAAGTCTGTTCTTTAATATGGCAGTGAAGGTTAGACACTCACATCAAAGATGAAGGAGAGACTTGAAGCAACTGAAATGTAGTTCTACAGGAGGATGTTGCGGATACAGTAGACCAAGCATGTGAGCAATGACGAGGTTTTGAGGTTTTGGAGAGAACGGAAACGAAAAGGAAACCAATACTTCACGTCAGGAAAAGAGAGCTAAAATTAGTGGAACAAATAATGAGAAAAGAGGGATTGAAGAATCTGATACTCCCAGGTCAGATAGACGAAAAGAGAGTGAGACAGGAGCAACATGCGTGTAACATGCTTGACGGGTTTGAGCAAGGGGATAGCAGAGCGGGGTTTGGTAGGGGTAACAGGTGAAAGTGTACTAAGAGCCACCAGGAATAGAGAGATGTGGAGGGCCATGATCGCTTACCTTCTGAAAGAACACGGTACATAGAATTAGAAAAAGAAAATGTGGTAACACGTCAAACATTGCACAGTCCCAATAAATCAAGGCCCATTCACCGATCGCAGAGTTTCACCTCACGATGTGTTTCGATTCAAGTTTGTGCCGAAATAGGGGTTCAAAAGCCAGGTGGGTAAGTTGATAACGGGACAAAAAATCGAAATGCCACGCCAGCGAGAAAAGAAAACACAAACCATATGAATAAAGAGGCCATACTGGCCTCTGTATTCATGGATTTACTTTGTTCTGTCCGAGGTTTGGAGGTAGGTACGGGATGCGTAGTACATCTTCACCGTTATTTTTGTTTATTTTTCCCAAGACAGACTTCTTCTTCTTCTTCTATGTGCCCTGTCCCTTCAGGACGTAGGCGATCATGGATCTCCACGTCTCCCTATCTTGTGGCTCTTAGTATGTTTGCTCCTGTTGCTCCTGGCAACCCCCGCTCCGTCATCCACCTGATCAGACCCTGTAAATATGTTATCCGCTGCCTTCCTCTGTCTCTCCTTCCTTCTATCTGACCAGTCATTATCAGGTTCTCCAGGCTCTCCTTCCACATTGCATGTCCCAGGAACTTCAGTTGTCTCTTCCTGATGCTCAGCATCAATTTCCTTTTTGTTGCCATTCTTTCTAACACTTCGTCGTTGCTTGTATGCTCAGTCCACGATATCCGTAGCATCCTTCTGTAGAACCACATTTCGGCCGCTTCCAGTTTTGTCCTCATTTTCGATGATATTGTCCAGCATTCACAGCCGTACTGAAGAACTGACATCACGTAGCAGTCTAGCACTCTTTTCTTCGTTTCTATTGAGATCTTCCTGTGTGTTAGTATTTTGCTCAGTCACAAGACAGACTAGCGCGGTAAAACTTCGCTTTGGCGAGCGAGAATTACATTTGCTCACAACACTACACGCCTCTTGCTTTAACCGTTATTCTATCGTCACTGTGACTGCCGAAACTCTTATACAGTTCATCTGCTCATCTCTGTATCACGACAGGTTGCGTTTTTTTTTGACTGACCATTATAGTATACGGCCTGCTTATATAAGCCCAAGTTTTTTAGCGTTCGGCGAGCGGAATTTGATCCCGAAAGTCTTTATTTATTTAATTTCCTTTTCCGTACACGTGAAAAGCGGGTTGTTACTTGGAAGTTCTCACAAGACTTTACTCTTGGACATAAATCAGTCGATACAAGTTCAGATGAATTCATTTACGGTTCAATTGGTTTCGTGAGGAACATCGTGTCACATAGGATTTAATGTTGCTTGAAGGAACCGATGCAACATTACACGAAGGAAGTTAATTGCTTAATATCCAATAAACGGCTTAAGGAAGAGATGGCAGCAATGATGTTGCATTTTGAAATTTCTTACCAGCAGCGTTTCTTGTTTTATGATGTGGATTTGCTGTTACCGATAAACACAAAACTTCAAATGTAAAAGATTAAAAAAAATATTTGAACAAAAACATAATGTTTAAAACGAACGGAAAAAGGGCTTCACGTTCGAATATTGATTATCTACATAGGAGTTTTGAAGTCAGCGGTGTTTTTTTTTGTTTTATTCCTTCATCCGATAATCTAATTTGACGTTCCAAACTTACAGACTTGCCAACTTGTTATTTTTTATTTTAGTTTCTTTGCCAAAACTCAGAGAATATGTATGCACGATCAAAATGGTAGGTTTCTTTTATCAGTTGCAGAATTAGTGGCCCCCAAAAGCAGTCACAGAAAATCACATGTCATCTGAACTACACAGAGCGATTCTGTCAACGTTCCTTAGACAAACAGAGTAAAAGCAAACTGAGAGACTTTATTTAAATTTGCTGAAGGTTTGTTTGTTTATTTGTTTGTTCCTGCTTAACGGCCTATCAACATCTAAATGGTCATTTAAGGCCGGAGACGTATTTTTGTTTTAAATCAATTTTTTTCATTCAAAATTTTAGTTGGTAATATTTTTCATTCAAAAAATGTTTTGTTGGTAATATTTTTCATTCGAAAAAGTTTTGTTGGTAATATTTTTCATTCAAAAAGAGTTTTGTTGGTAATATTTTTCATTCAAATAAAGTTTTGTTGGTAATATTTTTCATTCAAAAAAGTTTTGTTGGTAATATTTTTCATTCAAAAAGCGCTTTGTTGGTAATATTTTTCATTCAAAAAAAGTTTTGTTGGTAATATTTTTCATTCAAATAAAGTTTTGTTGGTAAATGCTTTCATAGAATTTTGGCCCCGGTTTGAAGGACAACTATTTCCCCATAGCTGGTCCCTAACAGGTGCTACCACTCCCAGTCAGGGTGGACCTGGGAACAACAGCAATTAAGAGGTGGTTCCATGCTCCTCACAACCTCTCAATCAGAGGCCTTGCTGCCGAATGCAATTTACCGTCATACCCAGGACCAAATTTGTTGAAGGAAAAAATAACTAAAACGGAAAAAATATTGTCTTCTATGTCCCATGAGTGTTCTGATGTGATAATATTTTTATTGATCATTGGCAACATATATTAATACATATTATCACTTCTGTCCCATAATAATTGTGACATTTGCAGTTTTTTCTTTTTCATATTAATACATAGATTTGTAAATACATAAAGGAAACTACCTGTTCTACTAGAGAAGTTTTTCTTGTTTTTTACAATGATATGCACCCTATACAAGCCGCAACCTTTGCCACGAGCCGCAGAAAGTTACAGAATAAGCGCTATCACACCAAGAAGCCACCGAAAGCGAAAATGGGGGAAAAAACTTTAGAAGAATTCGGAAAGCGTATCTTAAACCGGAAACAAAGAATTAACGTCTACTTCATTTAAAAGATTGGGTAGGAATAAACTGTTACTTCCTTTCAAAAAATGGGTTGGAATGTGAACCAATCTGCTCCTTCTGAGAAATATATTAGGCGGAGACTTGTAAAATTTAAGTTTAGAATTTTAACTGGGGGACACAATCCTAAACAGGAAAATTGAGATAGACCTCTACTCCTGTGTAAAAGACGGGAGAAGGGTGTAAGACGAACGATAGGCAAGCCTATCTATCCCTGTTTGCAAAACTATTTACTGTTAAGTAGTAAAAGAAAGTGGGACACAGATACTCACTCTTGTCCGTTTCGGACGGGAAAATTAGAAAACCGAAAGTAGAATTTGCATTGGTTAAATTGAAAAGAAACAAAGTGACAGGGCAAGACGGAATTGTAATAGAGATGTGAGCAGTCTTAGACATAGACAAAAATCAGTTAATTACGTTCCGTACGGGATACATGGTTGGGTGATAATGTCTCGAAAGGACTGGAAAGAAGATTTTCCCACAGTAGGTTTTCTGTGGTAGATTGGTTACCAACCAAAGCTATAGGATATAAAATGTTCTGCTATTTGACTCATAGCTGGAGAGAGAAGCGATGGATTAATACATTTCCCAAAGGTATTGGTACGTAAGTAAATGCAACAAATTTAACTAAATCTACAACAGTGGTGATATACTGGAAGACCTAAGCAGAACTATTTTCAAAGTTCGCCTATGAAACGAACTGCAAACAAATGTGAATTTCACCGAACATTATGAGCCACATAACAAAACTCATCAACCGAATTCTGATGAATAGTCGCGCAGGAGAGTTAGGCCAGAGAGAAGACAAGACCAGTGCGGGTTCGTCAAAGACACCGGAAAAAGGAACGCGATATTCATGCTCAGAATATTATAAGAAAGAGCAATACAAATGCAGAAGGACGTGTACGCTGCTTTATAGACTACGGGAAGGCGCCACACAGTACGTTGCAAAGATCTGTTAGAGATGCTCAGTAACATTGAAATATTCGGGAAAGACATCAGAATAATTAAGAATGTATTTTAGAAACAAACTCCCTTCATACGGAAAGGAATGAGTTCAGCAGATATACAAAAATAGAAAGGGGTGTAAAGCAAGGATGTGTCTTCTCACCGGATATATTTAACCTATACAGAAGGCAATTCTGAGAGTACAAGAAATCCTGCCAGGCTTCATCAATGGCAGACACAATCTTAACAATATAAGATATGCAGATGACGCAGTATTGATAGCAGACACTAAAAGGAAACTCGAAAACCCCTTACAGAAGGTAGCGAAGGAAAGCAATAAGAAAGGCTAAGCATAAACTACAAGAAGACATAATGCATGGTTATCAGCAGATAGAGGAGCCCAAAATGCCAATTACAAGTCGGGGAGACTAAAATAAAACAGATACAAAAATCTAAATACCTGGGAAGTTTTCTAACAGAGAACGGAAAGTGTGACACTGAGATCCGAAGGTGTATTGAGATGGCCAAAAACGCATTCTAAAAGTTAAACGAATATTAAGACAATCTCGAAAAAATTCGTTGTAAACCATAAAAACTGATAGTTGTCCTCCTGTATGGCAGCGAATGTTGGACTATCTCCTAAAAGATGAAGAAGAGACTCTAAACAACAAAAATGTAGTTCTACAGAAGAATGCTGAGAATGTCGAAAATGTGATCATGGACGTGGTTTTGGAAACAAAACGAAAACTTATACTTAATATCAGGAAGAGGCAGTTAAATATTCTGGGACACATAATGAGAAAGGAAGGCTTGGGGAATCTGATATTCACAGGGCGGATAGAAGGAAAGACTGACAATTTCCGGGCCATAACTATTTACCGTGTCTCTTGATTTTCAAATTTTGGCGTTTTCAATCGCTTTGTCAAAATACCTATGGTTCCAAATTTGGTTATCGCCTCCGAATTATCTCGATGTCATAATTTTGAGTGAATAACTGTGGGATTTGATATTTTTGTTTTAACCATTTAAGACCCTTGAGACTAGTTTTATCGTCTTCGAAAATCTGCAATATTCTCAGATCTTATATTGATACAGCAATCCGCAAATAAGTCTCAGGATGTATTCTACCCCTGTTTTCACTTGCGACCCGATAAGACGGCTGACTGCGTTTTTCTTTCGTTTTTAGAGTTCGTCAAAGAAAAAAAAAATTGAAACGAGAAAAATATTTAGAATGAAATAAATTGCATAATTTATCACTCTTTATTTGAGCTGAAAAAGAAAACTGACAAGTTGTTTTAAGACAAGCACATGAATGCAAAGCTATAGATCTTTTAAAGTCCAGTTTGGATTATACGGATGTGCGTTGTGGTGTAGTGGATATCGGCTCGGATTGAGAAATCGGGGAGCCGAGTTCGAATTTCATTTGAATTCCTTGCATTTACTTACGCGCGAATATCATTGGGAAAGGTATTAATCCGTCTCTTCCCTCCAGTTATGGGTTAAATAACAGAACAGATTGGGTTCTATATCCTTGGCTGGCAACGAGTCTACCGCAGAAAGTAGAAAGTAATGGCAACCTATTGCGGGATAAACTTCTGCTCAGTCAGTCATGTCTCTTTCGAGACAGGACCGCCCAAGCGTGTATCACGTGTGGCACTTAACTGACCGACTGACTGACTGACTGACTTGGATTAGACAACTAACAGCAGATATTGGTTCTAAACAGGATACTTATAGAAACTATCCATTCAATTAGTCAGATTATATTAGTAGAAACTGGTATAACACAAGCATTTATCTTCTTGTCGGAATTATTTAATCTTTACAGACTGTTCTAAGAGAACTAGAAGTTCTACCAGGATTTATTATTTTCAAACACAAAGTTAACAACGTCAGATAACACATTGTTGATCTAAACTTATTAATGAATGGAATTTGTCTGTGTGTGTGTGTCCGTTACCTATAGACTCCGAAACGGCTGAACCGATTTTCTTGAAAATTTACACAGTTGTACTATAAGCATCTGCGAGTGTTCTTAGCTAGGTTTCGTGTCGAGGTACCTCTGATAAATATCGATAATCGAATAAATCGGGTTATAGAAGGAGTGGCCCGATTTTAATAAAATTTCATACACTCATAGACAAAGACATCAGAAACGATATTCAGAAGTTTCAAGGTTGCAGTTCTCACAATAGTGCAGAAAATCGATAATATATATATATAAAAGGCAAGATGTTTGTGTGTGTGTCTGTTTATCTGCCTGTATGTCTGTATTTTTCAGCCCTTTTATTTTAGTTTTTGCTTCGGGTTTGGCTCTAAGTAGGTATAATTGTAGTTCTTAGTCTCAGCCATGATACCATTTACTCAGAGGACTTATTTAGCCTTCAATATTCAGTTTATGACGAAAAAACGTCTTTGATATCGATACCAGGAAATCAAAATTTGACTTACATCCATTCATTTTTCTTTCAGTCTACGGTTTTGCTTTAACTGGAAACAACTATTGCTTTTTAATCTTTCGTGCCAACGTCCAAAGAGTCTGAGCTCCAGTACCATGGATTAGTTTTAAAGCTTTCATTAGATCCGAGCAACGCCGGGATATGCTGCTAGTAGCATATAAAGGAAACTACAAGAATTATTATTTCCGTTTTTTACAATGATTTCCATCCTTTACAATTTGTACCAAGAGTTATTCGAGCAAGAGACACTAACCCAAGCAAGTTGATAATGCCACTAAGAGATAAGGGTTCACCGGAAGTAAAAGAGAAGCGGAAGGTTTTAAAAGGGAAGAGAAATCTAATCCTAAATTTGAAAAAAAAAAGCATAAACTTTTACTCCAATTCAAAAGACTGGAGAGGAGTATGAACCGGACGATAAGCAAACCTATGTACTCCCTTTGACGAAAAAAAAAATGAATAGATAGAGTTGTAGGCGAAGTCTAGAGTTAAATTTGACTTTATAAGGAAGCGGAAACTCAATCCTAAACGGAAAACAAGTAATAAATCTCTACACCTATTCAAAAGACCGCGGAGGAACCTGAACCGGACGGTAGGCAAATCTACCTACTCCTGTTGGCAAACTTATCTCTTTTTGTTAAGTAGTAATGGCAAGTGAGAAAAAGTATTAATCATCAATTGTAAAAAGACAGAGTATACGGCTATCAGCAAATTGAACTGACCAAGATTTGAGCCTCGAATTGGAGACATTAGAATGGAGAAAGTACGAGATTTTCAATATCTAGGCAGTATTTTAACAGAGGAGGGAAAGTACAACATTGAAACGGGAGAGACAATAATGTAGCAGTGGATGCGTTAAAAAGCTAAGCAAAGTATTAAACATTAGCATTTCATCAGAAATAAAGAAAATAATAAAGTTCTATATAATAACACTTCTGAATGCTGGAAATTTTTCACACAGATTTAAAAGTGAATTGGAGTAGCATAAATGTGATTCTACAGTAGGATAATGAGAATAGCATCATCTGAACATGTGAACAACGGAAAAGCTTTAGAAGAAACGGAAGCAAAAATAAACCAATACTTTACGTCAGAAAAAGACGGCTGAAATTTGTAGGGAACATAATGAGGAAAGAGGGCTTGGAATATTTGATACTCGGAGTACAGACTGATGTCAAGAGGGACAAGGGTAAACAACACATAACCTATGTCGCAAGCTTGAAAATAGACGGCAAAGTAAGGTTTAAGAAAGATAAAAAGAAAACAAATTTTATTAAGAGCTACAAAGAACATGGAGTTTCGTCTTCAGAACTTCTTGGTGGAACTTTGAGCAATGTTTTTTTTCTGTTAATATCTGGTCTGCCATCCATTTACAAAGCTGGTTGGACAGATTACACGATGTTTCTCTATGTCTATCTTGTCTTCAGTATGTCCTGAGAGTCACAAATTCTCCAAACCATCTTTCCCCGTTGTCGAAAAAGAATCTCAACCCTTTACTCTTCTAAATATAAATGTCTTTTTTTTCCCTTAAAAGCTTTGTCATTGCTCATATACTCATTCAAACGTATTCTCAAAATCCTTCTGTAGAACCGCATCTCTGTTGCCTCAAGTCTCCTATTCATCTGAAAACCAGACTGACAGAGGAAAACAACGTATAACTTAAGTAATGAGCTTTAGTAAATAAATGTCAGAAAGGTGTTTAGGAGATGTAATAAAAAGAAAATAGAAAATATTTATTAAAAGTTACATAGAACAGAAAATTGTGGAGAGTCATAATCACCATCGTCCTGGAGAGAAACGGTATATAAAGCAAGAAAAAGAAGTCATTCTCATTATAATAAAGACTGTTGTATATATATATATAT
>JBBBDQ010001102.1:1277500-1347500 GCA_037127315.1 Ascarosepion bandense | reverse complement strand
GTAGGGTGTTCGATAAACAAAAAAAAGGATGAACAGGAAATTATAAAGATACTAGCAGTATAGGCCGGCGTTGCTCGGCTGTAATGAAAGCTTTAAAACTAATTCATAGTTCTGGAGCTCAGACTCTTCGGACGTTGGCACGAAAAAATTAAAAAGCAATAGTTGTTTCTAGTTAAAGCGAAACCGTAGACTGAAAGAAAAATGAATGGATGTAAGTCAAATTTTCATTTTCTGGTATCGATATCAAATAAGTTTTTTTCGTCGTAAACTGACTTTTGAAGGCTAAATAAGTCCTCTGAGGAAATGGTATCATGGCTGAGACTAAGAACTACAATTATACCTAATTAGAGCCAAACCTGAAGCAATAATTAAAATAAAAGAGCTGAAAAAATACAGACATACAGGCAGATAAACAGATACACACACAAACATCTTGCCTTATATATATATATATATATATATATATATATATATATATATATATACTATCGATTTTCTGCACTACTGTAAGCACTGCAACCTTGAAACGTTTGAATATCGTTTCTTATGTCTTTGTCTATGAGTGTATCAAATTTAATTAAAATCGTACCACTCCTTCTATAACACGATTTTTTTCGATTATAGATATTTTCGGAGGTACCTCGACACAAAACCTAGCTAAGAACTCTCGCAGACGCTTATAGTACAACTGCGTAAATTTTCAAGAAAATCGGTTCAGCCGTTTCGGAGTCTATAGGTAACGGACACACACACAGACACATACACACACACAGACACAGTTCCATTTATAAATAACTTTAGATTAAAGGGACTTATCTAACACCTTCACGCAACCAAAATTTTCATGTGCTCCAATATTGGATCTGGCAACACAGTCATCAGGCGATAAAAATGACAGGACGCCAATCTGGTTTAATTAGTCTCTGGTCCACCGTATAGGTTCAACCTGACAGGAAATATATCACCCAAATCCGATGCATTTCAATAAGAAAAGCTAAAAAAGTATTAAAGAAAAGGAAACATCTGTTAGAAGCAAGGAAAAGTCTGCTGAATTGCTATATAATATCCGTCCATCTATATGGCAGTGAATGCTGCAAAATAAGCCAAGTATCTAAACTTATTTATAAACGGAACTTTGTCTGTGTGTGTGTATGTGTGTGTGTGTGTGTGTGTGTGTGTCCGTTACCTATAGACTCCGAAACGGCTGAACCGATTTTTCTTGAAAATTTACACAGTTGTACTATAAGCGTCTGCGAGTGTTCTTAACTAGGTTCCGTGTCGAGGTACCCCCGATAAATACCGAAAATTGATAATCGAAAAAATCGGGTTATAGAAGGAGTGGTCCGATTTTAATCAAATTTGACACACTCATAGACAAAGACATAAGAAACTATATTAAGAAGTTTCAAGGTTGCAGTTCTTACAATAGTGCAGAAAATCGATAATATATATATATATAACACCTTGCCCCCTCTCTCTCTCTCTCTCTCTCTATATATATATATATATATATATATATATAAAAGGCAAGATGTTTGTGTGTGTGTGTCTGTTTATCTGCCTGTATGTCTGTATTTTTCAATCCTTTTATTTTAGTTTTTGCTTCTGGTTTGGCTCTCAGTAGGTATAATTGTAGTTCGTAGTCTCAGCCATGATACCATTTCCTCAGAGGACTTATTTAGCCTTCAAAATTCAGTTTACGACGAAAAAACTTATTTGATATCGATACCAGGAAATCAAAATTTGACTTACATCCATTCATTTTTCTTTTCGACTACAGTTTCGCTTTAACCAGAAACAACTATTGCTTTTTAGTCTTTCGTGCCAACGTCCGAAGAGTCTGAGCTCCAGGACCATGGATTAGTTTTAAAGCTTTCATTACAGCCGAGCAACGCCGGGCTATACTGCTAGTCTTTAATATTTATATATAGCAGTTAAATGTCATACGTGATACACACTTAGGCGATCATATTTTGAAAGAGACATGACTGAATAGGCAGAAAAATTTCCCGTAGTAGGTTGCAATTACTTTTTTCGGTAGACTGGTTGACAACCAAGGTTATAGAACCCGATTTGTCCTGATATTTAACCCATAGCTAGCAGTAGAAGAAACAGATTAGTATCTTTTCAAAGGTATTTGTGCTTAAGTAAATGCAACGAATTCAACCTGAATTCTAATTCTGCCCTCCGATTTCTTGTTCCAAGAAGATAACCTTTGCACCTCAACGCATATCCACACATCTATTATATATAATAGATCCGCCATCACTAACTTGCCCAAATTATCCAATGAAAAAATAAATGCGGATACAAATGGTTCCAGCTATTCGTAGAGATTGACAGGGCGCTGCTGAATATTGCATCAGACTTCGTATTTTACCCTCGAAGATATTTCCAGACTGCATAATCTATAAATAAACACGCCCCTACACTTCCTGCCAATCAAAAGCAGAAAACCTAGTTTGTACTGACCCTTTATCTAGAGTAGAGTGAAAGAGACAGATTTCCACAAGGCAAGGTCATTGGTGCAAAACTGAATGCAACTGTGTCGTTCGGAATTTGAACTCGTTACGCTGATTCCTCTTTCCGTGCTATGCAACACGCACATCTACGTCACCTCTTATCTTATATTTCTCTCTTTACACCCCTCTCTTTCTCTCTTTACTCCCCTCTCTTTCTCTCTCTCTCTCTCTCTCTCTCTCTCTCTATATATATATATATATATATATATATATTCGTCATCCCCATACAAGCCTGTTTCACTGTATCACAGCTCATCAGTATGGCTAGGCATCCACTTGCTTCTGGCCGGGATCGAAACTTGACTAATTTGGTGCATGGAATCAGAAAAGGGAAATTTTATCGTGTTATATACAAGCGGTGTATACTTATGCCAGTCACCGAAAGAACTCAATTTATGGCTGAAAAAGTAATGCATAAATCGCAGAAGTGGTACCTGTTTTTTTAAAACTTTCCTCTCTAGAGAGGTCAATCGTAATGAGAGCATAATATATATATATATATATATATATATATATATATATGTGTGTGTGTGTGTGTGTGTGTGTGTAGTGCTCAATATCAGCAGATAGATTATTCATTTTAATAAATAAAATTAAATAGGTTCAGTTGTCTTTGCTCTGTGTTTTGTAGAATAACATCTTTAGGAGTTTGTAGTAAAGCGTTGTTTTTTTTTGCAAGATGAAAACTGTTAATGCTTTGTGAAGGAGTTTGGTTCTGAACAAGGTGGAGGGCCTTTATTTTTGTTTTACAATTCAGTTCCGCAATAATTATTGGCCAAATACATGTGAGGAAAAACGCAAGTCGATCTGATTTAATTGGTCTTTAAACCACACTGTATGATTTACCTTGACGGTAACTGTGACACCAAAATCCGAAGATGCAATGGAATAGCAAATATATTTCCCAAAAGCCAAACAAAGTATTAAGAGAGAAGAAAGATTCATTATGAGCAATGAAAATTGTGCTAAATTGCTATTTTTTTTTAATCATTTCACCCCAAGCAAGGCATTCCACTGCCACTATTGCGCATGGGGCTACATAGGGGAAGGTAAAGAGAAGGAGTGGTTAGACATAGGGAATGTCAGGAGGAAGGTGACAGATGAGTAAGGATAGCGAGGATGAGGGTTGGGCAGATGGGAATAGTTTTTGATAGAATGGGAGCAGGTTAGTGTGTTAGGAGGTGTCTATTGACCTTACATTTAAACTCCTGGAGATTGTAGCCGTCGGGGAAGCAATCATGTGGAAGGGAATTCCACAGTCGGGAAGTGCGAGAAAAGAAACTGTTGGAGTAGAAGTTGCGGTTGCATTTTATCGGTTTCACTGCAAAAAGGGTGGGATCTAGTTGCTTATCTAGTATCTCGTGCAAATTCGTATTTAGGGGGCACCAGTGATCTAAGTTCATCGGAGAAGAAGCCGTGCAAGTATTTATAGAAGAGACACAGGGAAGCAACGTCGCGCCGGTGGGAGAGAGACTGCAGGCGGTCTGCCAATATCACTATTTTCATATGGTGACGGGCCTTTATTTTTGTTTTACAATTCAGTTCCGCAATAATTATTGGCCAAATACATGTGAGGAAAAACGCAAGTCGATCTGATTTAATTGGTCTTTAATCCACACTATATGATTTACCTTGACGGTAACCGTGACACCAAAATCCGAAGATGCAATGGAATAGCAAATATATTTCCCAAAAGCCAAACAAAGTATTAAGAGAGAAGAAAGATTCATTATGAGCAATGAAAATTGTGCTAACTTGCTATTTAATATCACTATTTTCAGATGGCAGAGGAAACTAAGATTTGTTCACCGATATAGAGGAGACTGGAGATTTGGTTCTGCAGCAGGAAGTTGGCAATTTTATTGAAAGCGCATGTAAGCAATGAGAAAGTTTTTTGAGGAAAATGAACTTAAAAATATCGTTTATACTTAGAATGGTAAAAAAAGTAAATAAAATTTTTTTGTGACAATGATAAAAGATGGTTTCGTGAATTTGACACTCACAGGGCACACCGAAGGCCAGGAAAACAGAGAAACAGCGAGAAACCAACCTAAAATTTGTGCAAATGGTTGGCATGTCAGGAATTGAGAAGGTTGGTAAAAAAAAACATTGCTAAGAGATCCGAAAGTAGAACGTCGTGAAGAACCATGATCGTCCACATTCTGAAAGGAAATATCCCATGGAAGACGACGAATGTGACTTAAAAAAAAAGATAAATGATGAAAAAAATAACAACAAATTTCTAATTAGGTAGCTTCTTTAATTGACAGTTTGACACTTGACCAAAAGCGGAAAACCTAGTTTGTATTGATATTTTATCTATAGTGGGGAGAAAGAGATAGATTTCCACAGTTTAACGGGGATAAATTGTAAGCATTCATTAAATATACATACAATCATATATTGCATTAAAAAAAAAATATTTCACTCCAGGCAAGGACAAAACGCCACTAAGATGCAAGTGACAACCGGGAGTGAAAGAGCATGAAAAATCTTTAGAAGTATCAGAAATCTATCCTAAGCAGGAAACAAGGGATAAATCACGATTCCTGTTCAACAGATGGAGAAGGAGTGTGAGCCGGGTGCTAGTGTACCTAAAATTGAAATAATTTTCAAGCAGGTTCTTATGTGTGTCATGTCTCTACAGTACGTTGGCGATCATGGCTCTCCACAACTTCCTGACCTTTTTAGCTCCTAATAAATATTTTGAACTGAACCCTTTATTTCGATCATTTGGATAGATTTTTCTCGTTCGATGAGCCGCGATAGTAGCTCAATGCTATAAATACAGACAAATATCAGAAAGTGACAGTTTAAATTTCTAAGTCACATAATTGAATACTCGTAGAACAGATTGAAGTTAAGAGGGGAAGAGGAAAACAATATATAAACTACCTATCGAACTTGCGTAAATAGTTGGCAGAACAGGGCTTAGGAGAGATAAAAAGGCAATATCTATTAGGAGCTACAAAGTTCAGAAAGTTGTGGAGAGCCATGATCGTCAAGGTACTGTAGAGACATAACACACATAAAAAAACTGAAACGCATAAATTAGATAACAACGTATAAACTCCGATATATAAATGTTTTAATTCATATATATATATATATATATATATATATATATATATATATATATATATATATAGGGTGTTCCAATAACTTGGACCGATTTTAAATGGGAATTCAATTTAAGCGTCTGAAGATTTTTTCAATTTCTTTCAAATTTAACAACTTCAGTTTTTGTTTATTTTAACCATGGAGAGAGTAACAATCAAACAATGTGTTAAAGTTATCGAAGCCTTTTACGAAAATGAAACAAGAGAAGTTCCCAGGTCGCATCATCTCTCGAAACAGTGCTGTGAATTAGCCACCACGATCGGCTTTAGATTTCTTGTTTGGGGTCATCTCAAAAGTAAGGTCCTTGCTAACAAGCCAACAGCAGTTCAACAGCTGAAGGACGAGATAATATGACATATTGGTGAGATCGCGGAGTAAATAATGCAGAGACGTCATCAAAAACGTTGACTATCGAGTGGAGGTGTGCCGCCGAAACCTTAGCGCAGATTTGGTGACACTATTTTTCACGCATAACTGTCATGACTCAAATAACTTGTTCCAATTGTGAATTCAAAAAATTTAACCAATAATACTATTTTATTTACTGCTAACTTCTTGCTTCTTGCCTGCATATTTTGAATGTAGAATAAAATTATAGAAAAGATCAGTAAATAAATTGATCGTCTGTGGTTCAGCATTTGCATGCGAATTGATATGAATAAAGCTGCAAGTAAAAGTCTCTACAAAGGTATGAATATAAATGAGTACATGTCCTGCGTGCCAAGAAAAAAGAAAAGAAAAAAGAGACGAGTAGATAGATAGATAGATAGATAGATAGATAGATAGATAGATAGATAGATAGATAGATAGATAGACAGATTGAGATAGATAGATAGAATAGATAGATAGATAGATATGAGCAGACTGAGATAGATAGATAGATAGATAGATAGATAGATAGATAGATAGATAGATAGATGGATTGAGATAGATAGATAGATAGATAGATATGAACAGATTGAGATAGATAGATAGATAGATAGATAGATAGGTAGATAGATAGATAGATAGATAGATAGATAGATAGATAGATAGATAGATATGAACGAATGAGATAGATAGATAGATAGATATGGACAGACAGATAGATAGATAGATAGATAGATAGATAGATAGATAGATAGATAGATAGATAGACAGATTGAGATAGATAGATAGATAGATAGATAGATAGATAGATAGATAGATAGATATGAACAGATTGAGATAGATAGATAGATAGATAGATATGGTAAGACTAGGATAGATAGATAGATAGATAGATATGAACAGATTGAGATAGATAGATAGATAGATAGATAGATAGATATAGACAGATTGAGATAGATAGATAGATAGATAGATAGATAGATAGATAGATAGATAGATATGAACGAACTGAGATAGATAGATAGATAGATATGAACAGATTGAGATAGATAGATAGATAGATAGATAGATAGATATGAGTGAGATAGATAGATAGATAGATAGATAGATAGATATGAACAGATTGAGATAGATAGATAGATAGATAGATAGATAGATAGATAGATAGATAGATATGAGTGAGATAGATAGATAGATAGATAGATAGATAGATAGATAGATAGATATGAACAGATTGAGATAGATAGATAGATAGATAGATAGATAGATAGATAGATAGATAGATAGATAGATATGAACGAACTGAGATAGATAGATAGATAGATATGAACAGATTGAGATAGATAGATAGATAGATAGATAGATATGAACAGATTGAGATAGATAGATAGATAGATAGATAGATAGATAGATATAGACAGATTGAGATAGATAGATAGATAGATAGATAGATAGATAGATAGATAGATATGAGTGAGATAGATAGATAGATAGATAGATAGATAGATAGATAGATATGAACAGATTGAGATAGATAGATAGATAGATAGATAGATAGATAGATAGATAGATACAGACAGATTGAGATAGATAGATAGATAGATAGATAGATAGATAGATATATATATAGATAGATAGATAGATAGATATGAACAGATTGAGATAGATAGATAGATAGATAGATAGATAGATAGATAGATAGATAGATAGATAGATAGATAGATAGATATGAACAGATTGTGATAGATAGATAGATAGATAGATAGATAGATAGATAGATAGATATGATATGATAGATAGATAGATAGATAGATAGATATGAACAGATTGAGATAGATAGATAGATAGATAGATAGATAGATAGATAGATAGATAGAACAGATTGAGATAGATAGATAGATAGATAGATAGATAGATAGATAGATATGAGCAGACTGAGATAGATAGATAGATAGATAGATAGATAGATATGAACAGATTGAGATAGATAGATAGATAGATAGATAGATAGATAGATAGATAGATAGATATGAACAGATTGAGATAGATAGATAGATAGATAGATAGATAGATAGATAGATAGTGGGGAGGAAAAATTGAATAGGAGAATAGAAGAGGGAAAAGGAAAAGATAAAAGATAAAAAGAGAATGAGAAAGGAAAAACGGGGAAGAAGAGCGAATGAGATGAAGAGAAAAGGGTGAGATAGAAAAATAGTGCGGAGAAGTACAGCAGAGTGTGTGTGTGTGTGTCTCTGAGAGAGAGAGAGAGAGAGAGAGAGAGAGAGAGAGAGAGAGAGAGTTGAAGAGAGAGAGAGCGAAAGGGCGGATGGGGAGATAGATATAGGATACAGAGAATGAGAACGAGAAGGGGAGAAAGAGACAGATTGAGAAGAACTGAGTGAGAAAGAGGAGAAACTGAAGGTGACGACGAAGTAGATGGAAAGAGAGAGAGAGAGAGATAATGATAGCGGAAGAGAAATATAGGAGAGAAAGTGAGAGAGAGAAAGAAAAATAGGGCAAAAGAGAGAATAAAAGAGAATAAATACGCTGAAAAAATTTAATTGATTTTTTTCTATTTTGACACTGAAGATCAAACCCAGAAATCTAATAGTGTCTTGGCTGTGAACTCCGCATAAATTTGATTGGTTGCTTGTACTTGTAGTCCTGAGTAAATGTTGTCTGTTACAATGACTCGGCAATGAAAACCAGGCAAAGCCGGGTAGTTGAAATGTCTTATCTCAATGTCAAAGAATTGATAGAAATGCTCAGCAACCTCGACACATTTGGGAAAGACATTAGAGTAATCAAGAACCTCTACTGAAAGCAAACCGCCTGCATACGGAGAGGAAATATCAGCAGATATACAAGGATAGAAAGGGGCGTAAGATAAGGATGTGTTTTTTCATTGGACCTATTCAACTTGTACAGCGAGACTATTCTGAAGACCATAGAAGTCATGCCAGGATTCGTCATCAGTGGCAGCAGTCTGAACAATATAAGATATTCAGATGATACAGTGCTGATAGCAGACACGGAAAGAAAACTACAAGACCCTCTACAGGGAGGGAGTCAGTCAGTTAAGTGACATACGTGAAACACGCTTGGGCAATCATGTCTCGAAAGAGACATGACTGACTGGGCAGAAGATTATTACGCAGTAGGTTGCCATTGCGTTCTGCGGTAGACTGGTTGCCAGCCAAGGCTATAGAACCCAATCTGTCCTGTTATTTAACCCGTAACTGGAAGGAAGGGACGGATTAATACCTTTTCTAAGGGTATTTGCGCGTAAGTGAATGCAATGAATTCAACTGGAATTCGAACTCGGCTCCCCGATTTCTCGTTCCGAGCCGATATCCACTGCACCACAATGCACAGGGAGGGAGTACTGAAAGAAAAAGACTATAAGAAAACCGAATGCATGGTAATCAGCAAAAAAGAGGATCCCAAAAATTCCCAATACAGGTAGAGGATACTAAAATTAAGCAAGCACAGAAATTTGAATACCTGGGAAGTGTTCTAACAGAAGGCGGAAAGTGCGACACTGAGATCTGAAAGCGAATCGGTATGGCCAATGATGCATTCCAGAAGGTGGGTAGTGTATGCAGAGACAGGAAAAATTTCGTTAAAAAAAAAGAATAGAGTACTGGATTGCTATATCATGTCTGTTCTTCAATATGGCAGTGAATACCGGACAATCTTAGCAGAGATGAAGGAAAAACTTGAATCTACCGAGGGATGCTGCGGATATCATGGATCGAGTATGTGATTAATGATGAGGTTTTGAAAAGGATAGAGACGAAAAGGAATCTAATACTGAGCATCAGGAAAAGACATGTAAAGTTCCTGGGACGTATAATGAGGAAAGAGAGATTGGAGAATTTGATAATCACCGGTCAGATAGAGAGAAAGATGGAAGCAGCGTGTAACATACTTGGCGGGCCTGAGCAGGTGGATGGCAGAGCAGGGTTTGGGCGGGGTGCTAAGAGTCACCAGGGATAGGGAAACGTGGAAAGTCATGATCGCCTACGTCCCGAAGGGACACGGCACATAGAAAAAGACGGAACACAACAACATACATTCCCTCGTTTCATCAGTTCAAAGCTCTGCAGATAAAATACGCCATACCATGCCAGTACGAATTTTCTTTATCTTCGTACACTGATGGTAAGCAGGAATTACCATTTTGACTTCTTTCCAAGAGTTGCTTTATTTCGGAACAGATTTCCGAGAGGGTGCATCTCCGACCACAACAATCTTATTTCTACAAGTCTAGGGTCAGCCGTTATCTATCGGACATTTCCTCATATTGTACAACTTTGATGCACATAAAACAACCCTATCTAATCTATCTAAACTTATTTATAAATGGAACTTTGTTTGTGTGTGTGTGTGTGTGTGTGTGTGTGTGTGTGTGTGTCCGTTACCTATAAACTCCAAAACGGCTGAACCGACTTTCTTGAAAATTTACATCGTTGTACTATAAGCGTCTGCGAGTGTTCTTAGCTGGATTTTGTGTCGAGATACCCCCGATAAATATCGGAAATCGATAATCGAAAAAATCGGATTATAGAAGGAGTGGTACAATTTTAATCAAATTTCATACACTCATAGACAAAGACATAAGAAACGATATTCAGAAGTTTCAAGGTTGCAGTTCTTACAATAGTGCAGAAAATCGATAATATATATATATATATATATATATATATATATATATATATATATAAGGCAAGATGTTTATATGTGTGTGTCTGTTTAGCTGCCTGTATGTCTGTATTTTTTCAGCCCTTTTATTTTAGTTTTTGCTTCTGGTTTGGCTCTAAGTAGGTATAATTGTAGTTCTTAATCTCAGCTATGATACCATTTACTCAGAGGATTTATTTAGCCTTCAAAATTCAGTTTACGACGAAAAAAACTTATTTGATATCGATATCAGGAAATCAAAATTTAACTTACATCCATTCATTTTTCTTTTAGTCTACGGTTTCGCTTTAGCTGGAAACAACTATTGCTTTTTAGTCTTTCGTGCCAACGCCCAAAGAGTCTGAGCTCCAGAACCATGGATTAGTTTTAAAGTTTTCATTACACTCGAGCAACGCCGGGCTATACTGCTTGTTCAATATATCTTAAACTTGAATAGCTCTTGAGTCTTGTACAACAACAAGAGCAATAATAATAATAATAATAATAATAATAATAATAATAAAAAGACCTGGAAATTGAAATAGAAAAAATGTGGAAATCGAAAACAAGTATCATACCATTGATAGTGGGTGTACTTGGAATGATAGAAAATGGAACAAAAAAAAAAAAAACACATTGAAAGAATCCCTGGAAACCCCAGCTGAAGAGATATACAAAAAATTGTCTTGTTAGGTACAACCCACTCACTCAGGAGAAGTTTGTCTATGTAACGCTATGTAACGCTATGTAACGTTAGAGGGATAAAAAAAAAACATGAAATGGAGTCATGACAACACATCACGACCTGCCTTAGCTCTTCCTGCAGACTTGGTAGGTAGTGCGACCATAGCAAAAATCGATTTATAATGAAAAATGACACAATAGTGATAAATAATAAAAAAAATGCAACAAAAGAACACATTGAAAAAATCCCTGGAAACCCCAGCTTAAGATATACAAAAAATTGTCTTGTTAAGTACAGCCCACACACTAAAGAGAACTTTGTCCATGTAACGTTAGTGATGTTATGGGAGATAGAAAAATATGAATTGTAGTCATAAAAACACCACGACCTGCCTTAAGTAATTCCGCAGACTTGGTAGGTAGTGTGACCATAGCAGAAATCGAATTATGATGAAAATGACATAATAATAATAAGAATACTCAAAGACCACAAACCTTTGCCAAGATAATACCGGTATCATCTCAGCGATTAGTAAGAAATTATTATTAAAATGAGAATAACTAATGAACTTGACCGCTTTCAAGATTGAAAATACAAAAAAGAAAGCTCTCAAAATTAAATGCACACTTAAAAACAACCATAAAGAGTACAATAATAGTAGTAAAAAAACAAAAAAAAACAAAAACAAAAAACAGAAACTTTATCTTGTATCAGACCGAACCCAAAATCTAATCAGTTCGTGCCAGTCATAATCCCAATCATCCCTGAACATTTCATCCGAACCCATCCAGCGGGTTTTAAGACATCTTGCCCACGGAGCGATAGACAAGCAGACTAACGCGACCGAAGACAATACCTCTGCCTTAAGACGGAGGTAATAATAGTAATAATATTACTAATCGATTAGATTACCAGTATAACCATTTTTTATTACAAGACAAGCAACGTTTGTACAGAACATTTTTTTTTTGTAGATTTATATATTAGGTTGTCCCAAAAGTTCGTAAACACTTGAAAAACACTGAAATTTTACTCGCCATGTAATCTAAGGTTACCAGAAAACATTTGCAAAAAATTGAAATTTTACTCACAAAAACAACAAAAATTATTGCTCAAAATAAAACCATCATTGTCCAAGATTTCTGCCATCGATCTGCAAGCTTTCGTATCTGGACAAAGTACCATTCAGCCGGCTTCGAATCAAAGAATTCTTGACACGCTTTCTTGACTTCATCAAACGATTCGAATCGGCGGCCCTTCAGAAAGTGTTGCATTGAGCGGAAAAGGCCGTAATCTGATGGAGCACAGTCTGGAATGTAGGCTGGATGTGGCAGAACCTCAACGCCGTCCAGCTCTTTAAACTTGTCTTTGGTCTTCCTAGCGGTGTGTGGCTTGGCATTGTCCTGCTGCATCAAAGCGCGCTTTCGGTTGATCCGAGCTGGGTACTTTTGCTTCAACTTTTCGTAGATCCGCTCAAGTTGCGGACAGTAAAGTTCGACACTGATATTGTCAAAATATTGCTTAACATAGGCAAACAGTGTGTTTTTCTTCTGTATATCGCGCTTTTCACTTGAGTTTTGAAAAATATTGGAAGGATTACGTCAATCATTTTGTTTAATAAAAATATTTAAGAAATCAAAGGAAAAAGATCATTAGCTTTGGCACTAAACAGTTTTGGCAACTCAACGCTTAATGGTACCGAGGTTCTGACTTGTGGGTATGTAGCGTGGGGGTGCGTGTTCCTTGAACGTCGGGAGTCACTAGTGTAGCCTAAAAAAGCTGGTTAATGTTTCTTTGTGTCAGTCTTAACCGAACTCCCTACAGCTTATAAGTTTTATGCAGAGTTATAATCATCAGAAGGTTTTTCATCATCATCATCAGGTTGGTTGTCGGCAGGTTGGAATATGTGGAATTATGTGGAATAGTGTAGAATAATGTAAAAATAAAATATACATTTTCCATGTTAAAATAGAAATTTATTAAAAGGTGGAATAACAAGAATTCGTAGAAATTAATGTTCAATGAGAAAGTTAAGGGTACCAAGAGTTCGTAAACAATGTTCGTAGTAGTAATTGTTGAAAGAGATAAGGAGAAAGAGAAAGAGAACAAGGTGCGACCTAACCTTATCCCCGGGTCGATTAAGAGTTGACGTTACATTTTAGTTTTTTTGTCTCTCGGCTCCCACCTGAGTCTCTGACGCTGCGAAGACATTTATATGTCCTTTTGAATTTCGCACTGAATCGCCAAGTCCTTCCAAGTCTTACAAGTCGCTCCCATTGGTCAAAAATCATTTAAACACCTATTTGCGAAATCTGGTTTCGACATTTTCTTTAAGCACATGGTCAATCCTTTTTCTATTTGGGAAAACCAGGATTTCACACGACATTGTGAATTTTTGTAAAAGTGAAGAAGAAGGTTGATTTTATTTAATTTCTTATTCGCTACAAGTAGTTCAACCGAGAAAAAGAAACTACAGTGATTTTTGACCAACTAAAGGCTAAAACTGATCTTCACATAGCAATACAAGCAGGACAATTATGATATGGCATTGATTAGAAGCCAGTGACTTGACACCCTCCCTATATTATCAACATTTTCTTTTTTCTACCGTCACTTATATTTGTTACAAATTAAGCTAAGCACAACTATTAAAGGAAGAAAATTTTTTGTGTATTTTGAAGTCATTCTGATTTTTTTCCGTCTAAATCCATATATTTTTTTCAGCCGTCTGCCATGTTTTTTTATTTGAAAATTATTTGACACAAAGCGGCACGAGATGAAAAAAAACAAAAAAGTTAAAAATAATAACCACGAGAAAAATCTACAATTTTACAGTGTAATTTCAGAAAAAATACGAGAACTGAGATGTAGTACTGTGTGTGTATGTGGGGGTTGGGCTATCATATATTCGAAGTGGGGCGAGACGAGGGACGAGACTCTCTATGCGACCCCTCGGTAGAGAGCTACCTAGATTAAAGCCAACGTCCAGGGCGAATTGAATCAACAGCCACGTAACCATGACCAATGTTAGCCTTTAATATGGCGGATATCAACTACGGTTTACTCAAAACAAAATACTTATGAATGACTACATATCCTGCTTTTCAAACCAGCCGTGTGGAGGCAACTGGTCAGGTGCTCAGTGGCCCTCTTACCGCACCCGGACATGGAAATGATAAGGATGACTGTATTTACTAGCCTTCCCACGCAGGCCGGATGTGACACATGGTCATTTTATAGTGGGAATTCCCGGCCATATAGCCGGGCCAAAAAATGTCTGTCTATTTTTACCGAGTCGTGGTTCTACCCTTCGGCGAAACCACGACTGGGTTATTGCTCTCTGCTCGGAAGCAGAGAGCGCCCTCTACCCGAAAGCAGAGAGCTGACAGTGTCATAGAGTCGCCAGTCGAGTGACGATGAAGGATGACGATGCTGTTGCTGATGAGAAACACTTAATAAACTTTCAATGCGCAATATTAACAGCCTACTCTTTCCATGCAGAAATTCCATTTTATTTTTAAATAATAAAGTGGAAAGCCACTGGGGTAGATTGTTCTCCTTCTACAAGTCATGGTACTTCCGGATGTCTTAGTTACCTCCCTTTAACTCAACTCTCTTAGGTTTTTGTTCACCACTATTGTTGCCAGGTATTGAACTCACAACTATTTAGGTCAAGTCACTAGATTCAAGCAACGCTATTATCCACCTTGTCATGTGTTCTTAAGGACATTAGTGATAGTAACAAGAACTATCTACCCTAATGACCCAAATAAAGGGCTCGGTTCAAAGTGCCAGTCACCTGAAAAAGGTCAGGTTTCTGTAACTGTCTCTCTCAATTAGAGTATTTTGTAATAATCGCGGTTGTATAGGCAGAATTCATATTTTTCTTGTCAAAATTCAATACGTTAGAGAAACGACATCGTTCGTAATAGTAAGCATTGTTATCGTCTGATATTTCTCATTAATACAAATTAGTCAAAGAGAACCAAACGAAAGGGAATTATCCAAAATCAGTCAAAATAAACTGTTTAAGATTTTTATAAAACTGTTATGAATTAAACAAATTTTCTGCTACATTAATTATTATTATTATTATTATTATTATTATTATTATTATTATAAACATTAGAATTTTGCATTTTCTATTCACCATGGTTGAATTGTTCTAGCAAGGCAAGCTTGTTAACCATTACACCAGGTCTAAGCGCTCTAACCGAAAATTAAATGGAGTAAAAGTAGAATGGGCGATAAAGAACTTCTATGCACAGGTCTTGATTTTAATGCAACGCTCATAGATTTGAGAAGATATTTTATTTATTACAAATAAATAAAAGTATTTATTTCAGTTATAAATCACTAAAATTGCATCGACTACGATTTTCCAAAAAAAAAAAAGTTTCTTTTTTTAACTATTTCATCTTAAGCAAGGGTTTCTGAGTGTAAAAGAATATAAGAAAAAAAAACCGTATTTTAATAAAAAGAGAGAAAACAATAAAAAGATGATAACGATTGACACTGCATTTAATTTTTTGATGTTCAAATGTGACTGGAAAGAAAGAAGCCGGATAGCAATTTCACAAGTAACAAATGTGAGAGAAGAAACTGTTAGCATAGAACCGTGCCACCAATCTAGTACTGAGTGTAAGTGCATAGTCTAAATACCAAAGAGGAAAGCAATATTTATTCCGAATAATACAAAATACAGGCACAAGGCCAAAAAGGGGGTTTAAGGGAAGGCTAGTCTTATCTCAAATTTAGCTAGCTACGATTACTAACCCAAACATACCACACTATTCCTTCCACCAAAACAACACATTCTTTCTTAACATTCTTACTGCAGCTACTAAAATAATTCAGAGTCTATATAATGTTCTAACTATTCTTATATGTACAAGTTTTCGGGGAGGGGATAAAAATAACATTTAAAAATGAAAACTCTAAAGAACAA
This sequence comes from Ascarosepion bandense, assembly GCA_037127315.1. Lineage (NCBI taxonomy): Eukaryota > Metazoa > Mollusca > Cephalopoda > Sepiida > Sepiidae > Ascarosepion > Ascarosepion bandense. The sequence goes on along the minus strand of JBBBDQ010001102.1, from coordinate 1,331,173 downwards.
AGCCCGTCAGAACAATTGCCATGAAAATATTTATAGATAAGTCACCTGGAAGCTACATTACGGTGATTGGAAAGTGACTAAAGTCGAGATGCTAGGTCAAGACCTTCAACATTGCAGATTCTTCTTTGGATTTTATCAAAGTTCTCTAAATATATATCAGGAGCACCAGACCTTATTTGGCTGCAACATTCAACCTTTCAGTAAGCATCACAAAAAGAATCAGAAATTGAAGAAAGAATTACATGAAAACTGATTTCTTTGCAGTCATTTTTTAGCGGAATGCGCGTTGTGGTGCAGTGGATATCGGCTCGGAACGAGAAATCAGAGAGCAGAGTTCGAATTCCAGCTGAATTCGTTGCATTCAATTACTCGGTCTTAATATATCTCTTCCCTTCAGCTATGGCTTAAATAAGAGGAATTATTGCGTTCTGTGCTATTGGTTGGCAACCAGTCTACCGCAGATAATAATGTCAACCTACTGTGGGAAAAGTTTCTGCCCAGTCAATTATGTCTCCTTTGTGACATGATCGCCGAAGCGTGTATCACGTATGACACTGACTGACTGAATTTAGGTGAGAAATATAAAGCTACATTGAACGAACCTGATGGCTAGACGAGTATAAATGGAGACGTCATCTCATCAGGTTCATTCATGCTGGGTCGTGCTAGATTGAATATAAATGGGTGTCTGTGTGAGAGAAGAAATTGTTAACATAGAAATTACAATTATAACCAGAAGTTTCAACCATAAAATTATGAGACCTATCTACCAATCTAGTACTGCGCTTAAATATGTAAATCTAGAAACCGAAGAAAAAGTTCGTCAGAGCATTTGCCATTAAAATGTTTGTATAAAGGGCACAAGGATAAGTTACATTACGGCGGTAGAAAAGTGACTGAAGGCGCGATGTCAGATCAAGACCAATAACATTGCAAATTTTTCTTTGTATTTTATTATGTATGTTTAAATACATAACAGAAGCATGAGACCAGATTTGACAAAAATATTCAATGATTAGACAAATAGTAACCTTGAGAAAGCTGCGGAAAGCCATAGTCACTAACGTCTTGAAAGTGTTAAGTAACAGAAAGAGAGACATCAAGTTTTTTTTTGTTTTGTTTTTAATCGTCTCACCCCGAGCAAGGCGGTAATGCCACAGATGTGCAGGGGGATACATAAGAGTAAAAAGATTAAGTAGAAGAGAGTGAAGAGAAAGACGAACCAGTTAGAAAAAAGCAAGAGAAGGATGGGAGTACAGGTGTGATGACAGTTGCAAAAGTGGAAAGAAAGGAAAGGATATACGGGGTGGTGAAGAAAGACCTAGAGTCAAGTGGTTAAGAGATGAGTATTGACATTGCCTTTAAATTCCTGGAGGTTGTAGCCGTCAGGAAAGCAAGAATATGGAAGCGAGTTACACCTTGAAATATAAAGTATGGTCTTGGGTGTTATATCCTTACTTAAACAGAAAATTTAGTATGTAAAATAAATTCTATCGGACTGAAAGAAATTCTAATGTTTATAAAAATAATAATAATAATAATAATAATAATAATAATAATAATAATAATAATAATTAATGTAGCAGAAAATTTGTTTAATTCATAACAGTTTTATAAAAATCTTAAACAGTTTATTTTGACTGATTTTGGATAATTCCCTTTCGTTTGGTTCTCTTTGACTAATTTGTATTAATGAGAAATATCAGACGATAACAATGCTTACTATTACGAACGATGTCGTTTCTCTAACGTATTGAATTTTGACAAGAAAAATATGAATTCTGCCTATACAACCGCGATTATTACAAAATACTCTAATTGAGAGAGACAGTTACAGAAACCTGACCTTTTTCAGGTGACTGGCACTTTGAACCGAGCCCTTTATTTGGGTCATTAGGGTAGATAGTTCTTGTTACTATCACTGATGTCCTTAAGAACACATGACAAGGTGGATAATAGCGTTGCTTGAATCTAGTGACTTGACCTAAATAGTTGTGAGTTCAATACCTGGCAACAATAGTGGTGAACAAAAACCTAAGAGAGTTGAGTTAAAGGGAGGTAACTAATACATCCGGAAGTACCATGACTTGTGGAAGGAGAACAATCTACCGCAGTGATCGAAATAAAAAGTTCGTTTCAAAATTCTAGTCATCAGAAGAAAGTCGGTGCGTACAGTATCGTGAATACGACAAAACAGACAAAGACAACACCCCAAACAATGTAAATAAAACCTTTAATATATTTTGAAAATTTGTAAAAAGAAAAAGATACCTCATTAAGATCTCCACTAAAAATAACGAAACGCACTCTATTAACCAACTTGTATCAGAAACTATCTGTTCTTCTTTTTAACCCCTAGCTGGAGGGAGAAGCAACGGATTAAAACCTTTCTTAAGGGTATTTGTGCCTAATTGAATACAACGAATTCAATTGGAATTCGGACTCGTCTCTCCGATTTTCCGTTCTGAGACAGTATCCACTGTACTACAACGCACACCCGCACATCCGTTATCCCATTTGTTAAAATTTTGTAAATATTGACCGAATAATAAATTTTTCTTTTGCTTCGAGTAGCCATTTTTTAGTACACTCGTCTACAAGGACAGCAAGCCAATCTCTTTTGCTGATGCCTGCTCATGTACAGTCGTGTGTATCCATTCTCCACCGAGGCAACTCGTGGTTTATAATGCAACTCGTCTGAGCGGTTACATTTTCTGATGGACAGAGTGACCACCAGTTTGAAGAAAGCCAGTAAGATTAAACACTCGGTGACTTCATGCTATCACAACCCCCAACGGCTTTCGAACGGTTCTGTCTGTCCAAATTCCACTCACAAGTTTTCGATAAACCTGTGGAAGAATTTTTAGGCGCATTCCAAATGTACCGCATATTAGGGACGCCTCGCCATACTGATAACATCAAAAAGTCATATTTTTGATCAACCATGGTGAGATTTGAACCATGGCTGCACACACACACACACACACACACACACACACACACACACACACACACACACACACACACAGTGAGAGAGAGAGAGCGTGAGAAGTGCGACATAAGACACTATAAGCATAGAACTTACGGTTATATCTAGTCATTTAATCTGTCAAATGGTGGGTACTTTCCAACAATCTAGCACTGCTTTTACATTCATAGTCTAGGTACCATAGAGCAAATTTCAACAGAACAATTACCACAAAACTATTTATAGTAAAAACACAGGGAAGCTACGTTATGGTGGTAGGAAAGTGACTGAAACTGAGATGCCAGGTCATAGTCAATAAATTGCAGATTCTTTTTATAGATTTTATTAATCATCTCTAAATGTATAGCAGGAGCACTAGACCATATATGGCTGCAATATTCAAAGCGTTGACGAATGATAGACATATAAATATGTAAGATAGATTCTGGAGACAAAAATTGTCTAGCCCAACACAGTGAACCAACTGTATTAGCAACAAACCTACCAATTGATTCAATATACTCTTGTCTTAAGCAATTTCGTTTTGGTTGGTTGTTTTGTTTCTATGGCATATCAACCTTGGCAGGTCATTTATTGCCAACTAAATTTTATTTATTTATTGCTGGTAATACCATTTTCTTTCAATAATTTATTGTTGTTTTTTTATATAAATTTTTGTGTCTAGTAATATTTTTTTCTTTTCGAGTATCAAGATTCATTAGGATTTGTTTTTAAGTTATTTAACCCATAACTGGAGGGAAGTGACGGATTAATACCTTTCCCAAGGGTACCAGTGCTTAAGTGAATGCAGGGTATTCAACCAGAATTCGAACTCGGCTCACCGATTTCTCTTTCCGAGAAGATATCGACTGCACCACAACGCACATCCGTCACTATACGCTTACAGCACCTGGTATTCCCAAGCGGTAACCCATCTAAGTACTGACCAGGCTCAACGTTGCTTAACTTCAGTGATCGAGCGAGAACCGATGTATTCAACGTGATAGGCCGTAAGCAGTTTCGTTTTGGAGGCATTAAAATTAACAAGCCATTCATTGCCTTTGTTAACAAAGATTTTAGGTCATTTTTGAGATCAGATGACAATTTAACCTCATAAAACTGATCAGACTTACTATTAAGACAGGTGTAAACATGCACGTCATCAGCATAGATAGCGAATTGAGAACTGATGGCAGTGATGAAATCTAGAAACAGCAGAGGTCAATGAATAGAATTCTGCCGGGACACCTACATTCATGCAGAAAAATCTGGAAGAGTAGCCATTCAGGATAACTGTTGGGGATTCCGGGTGAGGAACCGCACAAAATAACGAACGACAAAACACATATTGGAGATAGAAAAATAAGTTATATTAAACGTAAAGATACAAACGCAGGTTAATAATTCAGGAATACCATTTGTAGGAATATATATATATATATATATATATATATATATATATATATATATATATATATACAAACCTTTGAAGTGAAGCCGTGCTGGATTTAGTGTGTTAATGTAATACTATTCTGAGTGGAGCTCAGAGGTACTATGACTACTGATGCGCTATTCTCTCCGTAACTTCGGTATCTCTCGGTAACTTATGGTCCTCTTACGGTACTTGTACGGTTCTCTAACGGGTCTCTGCTGTTCAGCTACGATGTCTCTATGTATACTTAAGTCGAGTCCATTATCATAGAAAAAGGGAGATCCCACAACAATGACTCTCATCTTTCAACCTGTGAAGAAGATTGGTATGCTAAGCCCTGTTCCAAGCAACAGCACGAGCTTTACCATTCTCATCTAAAGCTTTATATACTCTTTAAAGTGTTGCGCATTGACTGCAGGTGTATGAAATCAGTGAGGAACAATTATCAAGAGGAACAAAATGTGAGTATATATAGTCATCCGTAGATAGATCTGTTTTGCTGTAACACAGTTTTTAAGGACAGTTAAACATCTGATTGCTTCTAGCCAGGATTGAAACCCGACCGAATTGACATCAGTCGGCGATTCCACCTCTGAGCTATGGTAGAGGAAGGTGAACTTTAGCGTGTTATATATAACGTAAACACACGCCAGTAGCCGAGAGTGTTCAAATTTATTAATGAATGAACGATGCGTGAGTAGTTAGTTTTTTCAAAGTATATATATATATATATATATATATATATATATATATATATATACTGTGTATTTGGGCAAAAAACTCTTTTGATGCTGGTTTCATTAAAAATGACAGACAAGGTATTATAATTAAGGTTCTAGGTAATTCTTCATGTGATCTTATGATTTTGCTTTTCATTTGAGGGCATGAATTATATAAAAATTGTCTCAATGTTTTGTTTATCCGAGCGCTTTCGGTTATATTTTTAGCCATTATCGAAGATAGATTGCTTTTTGCGTAACCTAAAAGAACCTATTCGTAACATACTTGCTGACAACACAAATATCATAGCATCATCCACGTGCAAAAAAAAAAAAATGGGAAAATAAAAAATGGCTAAAAATAATGGAGGCGTTATTAATAAAATAGAAAAACCCAACACTTAATAATATCAACTACGAACACGCTAACAACGTGCTTACCGTGTTCGGAACATAAAACATACACACTACTCGACAAAAATACATAATATTACATATATACTCTTACACGGTACAATAAAATCGCAGTCACTATCAGTAACTAATGTGCTGTCTATATAGTAATTAGAAAACACACACACACACACACACACACACACACATATATATATATATATATATAGTCATTACTCGAGTTTTACGGTCACGCGAAATTCAGACGAAGCTAAAGTCATCTGAAGATCGCGTGAGCAGGTAACTCGTGTTATGATGAGGGCCATCCTTTCAATGTATTTAAAGTTGATAAGCGGATTTTGCTCGGTTTAGGCAATCTGGGCTCCCATTATTTAAGTTTTTTTTAGGCCTTTTTTCTTTTTGTTTTTTTCAGTATTGTCCATTTTATTCGAGACTGTATCTGGATAAGAGTTTTAGATTTTGGTAACTTGTTCTTTAGACCTATAAAGGGTTTTTCCCGTAATATATATATATATATATATATATATATATATATATTCAGGGAGTTTAAATGTATAATATCTAATTTACTCGCTCCTTTATGAGAAAAATACATCAATGCAATCGAATTTTGGTGATTTTGCAGTTAAATCTGGTTTTATTTTCAACGTGAGTAATCTAGAATTTCACCTGAGCAATCACAACCATCTAACGATACTAGCTTTTAAATAATTAAGAAGAAAAATAACTAACGAAACCTAATACGACTATTACTATCAAATGTGCACCTAACGAAACCTAATACGACTATTACCGTTAAATGTGCACCATTTCGGGGCCTTCCTCTCAACTTACTGTTGAGAGGAAAGCCCCGAAATCTCTCCTGATGACCCCAGTTTAAATATAAATTCGGGAGGAACACAATAAATTAAATGAAATCATATGCCGTAGAGAAGCTCGGTGAAAATGTTATTGACACGAGGAGCATTACATATGCAGCTTCAGGTGAGTTTCAATTACTTTTCAGTAATTTATTTCTTCATCACAAAATGACGTCGACTCTTAACTAATTTTACAATTTCATTGGCTTTTCTACGTATAATCTTGGGCTTTTATTTCTACAATTAACTTTATTGGTCTTATGTAAGAAACAAATTTTCCTTTTGAAATCATCTAAATTTATTTATTACTAACTGTATAGCACGGCGTTGATCGGGGACTGTTAGTGGTTATGTTAAATTGGTAAGGTCAAAAAGCTTCAGCATGAGCTTGCTGTATTGCGGAAGTTAAAAAAAATTGCGAAATAAGTATTGGATTTTGTTGTATTTGTAAAACGTGATCCATCCTTGGTCAATTTTGCCAATAAACGGGAATGATGTAAGTACAACTAGAAGAACGAGGGAGAGCGTTATGGGGCCCTGTTATGTGATGCAATGACATTGTGACGTAGAAGTGGAGGCATTGTCCTTGAAACGTCGGAGGGATTGGCACTTTGTAGAGAACGTGAAATTGTAATGGCATATAAGTAGAAGTTATAAAAAATATCCGATTTTTGTTGGAATACAACTAAGTGTTTCGCAGAAATAAACAATCGCAAAAAGCAACATTTTTCATTAATTTTTACCGCACTCTGTGTGTCAAGTGAAATTTTTGTTCTCATATCAAAGCATCAGACCTTGAGCTACTAGTGACACGATTTTTGTTGAGTTTGAGAGAAGTGTCTTGTAGAAATGCATCAAAGTGCGCAAAAGACCATCTGAAATTATGTTGTCGTTGATTTTTGACAAACCCTGTGCATTCATTCGAAAAATATTTGAGTATATTAAAGGTTCAAACCTTTATCTACAAGTTACTCGGTTTTGGTTGAATTCGCATAAGGCGTCTCGGAGTAGAAGAGTTCGTAAATTCTAAGCATTTCAGTGACTTTTGCTGTACCCTATAAATCAATTGGAAAAATGTTTGACTACATCAAAGGTTCATGTCATGATCGACAAGTAAACAAATTTTGGTTGAAATTGGATCAAGGGTTTCAGAGGAGTAGGGTTCGTTAGAATGGAGACACACAAACACACAGACAGATATATACATTTTATATATATAGATTGGGTTTTAATAATGCCTTCTGCAATAATGCCTCCTAACAATAGAATATTACCTTAGTAAATAGCGACGATCAGGTTGCGTAATTGATAAATATATAAAGTAAAATTCTGTTTTAAATTATAGAATAGAAAATACAATTTTTTTTATGTTTAATTGAATTGTCCCGTCCTTTACAATGACGTGTACAAATAGAATGAGACAGAAAAGATAACTTTCATTGCTACAGTTATTCTTTCCAAATTCTCAGGGGAAAGTTAGAAATCATCAATATTCCCATCAATGCAAATTTATTCATCTAGACATGAACTCAACGCTTTTTTTTTCTCTTTCATCATTCGTGGTCTTCATGAAGAATTTCAGCTCCGGCCAAACATAAGAAAAAGGGAAAACGAAACATAGAGATTTTGACGCAAGATTAGAATTAACATATTATTCCAATCCAAGCAATACTTACTTTCTGAATTCCATGTTACAACTTTTTTCTTCTTCTGTGTGCTGTCTCCATTCAGGACGTGGGCGATCATAGATCTCCACAACCTTCTAGAAGATCTGAGTAATGATTGAGATTTTACCGTCCCTCCTGTTACCTGTTCTGACATCCATTCATATAAACTCTTCGGGTAGGTATCCCGCTGCTACTCTCATTTTGCTTTCAGTAAGTCTTGTGGGTGTCACATTTTCCAAACCTTCCTTCCTCATCACGTATCTAAATTTCAACTGTCTCTTTCTGATATTAAGTGTTGTTTTTTTGTTGTTGCAATTTTCTTAAAGACCTTTTGGTTACTCGCTCGCTCCGTCAATGGAATTCCGTATAACCTCACCTTTCTTATCTCCATTGTCATCTTCAGCTGTAAAGAGACAGTCAATTATAAAAAAGGACAAATATCACATAGTAGTCTCTATACTTTCATATGTTTCAAACGAAATCTTTCCATTCATTAGAACTTTGTTTAGCTTTCGGAATGCATCTTTCGCCAATCCAACACGACCTCGAATTTCGGTGTCACATTTTCCATCCACTGTTAAAACAATTATTTGTCTAATGGACCAGGACGGTGCAATTACGTTAACACGAGTAAAAAAAAAAGACAACATTCAGATCGCTACTCAAGTTTTACGCTACGATGATCGTCAGGCAAACATCACGCTTATTTGTGTTCGCGTGTCCGACTGGTTAAAACGTTCGCTTTAAGATCATGAGATATGAGCTCGAAGCTCACCATGGTCAATTTCTATGGAAGCTGTCTTTGATGTTATCGGTCAGCGGGTGACGATTCCTTTGTAAATTGCATACCACTGATGGACCCAAAACGTAGGAGTGAAATTGGGTATATGGAAGAATTCGAGAACTGTTAATGGCTATATTAGCACGAAGTGCCGTCATCGTGACTGAGGGCGTCAGCGTACTAGCCTTGTTTATATTGCTGATCACGCTAGATAAGGCAGTCTCTGTCCGAAACTGTAACAAAGACCCGATCAGCATAGTGGAAGATTAGGCCACAGTTAGGCTCTGTAGTTGTTTAGCGAATACAATTGTGCCTGAGTAGGCGCCTGTAACAGGGATTAGCTAGCCGCTATATAAAGAGAAGCATAATTCGATACGAGCGGGGAGTCATTATATATATATATATATATATATATATATATATATATATATATATTATCATCCGCAGAGAGATCTGTTTCGCCGTATCGCAGCTCATCAGTACGGTTAGACTCCGATTGTTTTTTTTTACCCAGGATTGAAACCGAAATGGCGTCATTCGGCGACACTACCCCTGGGCTATGGGCGTTCTGTGGAAGTAGGCAGACTTTTTAGCGCATATCATTATACGCGCCCAATAGCTAGAGCGCTCTAATTCATTTCACTGAATGAGCGATATGTGTGTGTATGTGTGTGTAAAATAAATAATGGCTGACTGCTCATATGCAATATATATATATGAATATTATCTTACTTTGATGGCACGACTCGAAGTTGCATGCGTTATGCAAACATCAGATACATATTACAAACATTAATATGCACCTGACGTAATGCATGAAATTCTGAGTCGTAGCATCGACGTAAGATAATATGCATATTTATTAATATATATATATATACTACCTTTTTTATAATACATTGAGCACTGTTTTATTAACTCCTGAATAATATTTTATACATGTTTGTATTCTCATATATATATTTATTAATTCACATGATATATATATATATATATATATATATATATATATAGTCATCCGCAGACAGATCTGTTTCGCTATATCACAGCTCATCAGTACGGTTAGCCGATTAATTTTTACCCAGGATTGAAACCCGACCGAATTGGCGTCAGTCACTCTCTCTCACAGTCGGTGATTCTACCGCTGAGCTACGGGCGCTCGGTAGAATACTATCACATGAATGCGTATATATTTTTTATAACAGTGTCACCCCAAGTAAGGTATATTAGTGCCACTGTTGTGCAGGGGGTTACATAGAAGTAAAACTATGATAAATAGTGACAGGTTACAGGGGGTGTCAGGAAGAGGGTAAGAGAAGGATGAGAATATTGATGAGAGTGGGGTGCACGGAGAAAGGAGCATGAGAGAGATAGTAGTATTCTCATCCTTCTCTTACGCTCTTCCTGACACCCTCTATAACCTGTCAATCTTTCCCATAACATTCCTCCTTTGTAACCCCATGCTCACCTGTGTCAGTAAACTGCCTTGCTTGGGGCAATATGGCTAGAAAAAAAAAAAATTGTACTTTTGTACCTGCTTGATTTTTAGTATCCTAGACTCGTAATTGGCATTTTGGACTCCTCTGATGACCATGCTTTCTATATTCTTGTAGTTTAAGCTTAGTCTTTTTACCTTGTTTTCTTTCGCTACCTTCTGTAGGAGGTTTTGTAGTTTCCTTTCCGTGTCTGCTATTAGCACTGTGTCATCTACATATCTTATATTGTTAAGAGTGCGGCTGCCAATGATGAATCTTGACAGGATTTCTAATTTTCTCAGAATTTTCTCTCTGTATAGGTTGAATAAATCCAGTGAAATGACGCATTCTTGTCTTACGTCCCTTTCTATTTTTTTATATCTCAGTCAGTTAAGTTCCATGTCTCGAAAGAGACATGACCGGGTAGAATATTATCCCGCAGTAGGTTGCCATTGCTTTCTGCGGTAGACTGGTTGCAAGCCAATGCTATAGAACCCAATATATCCTATTATTTAACCCATAGTTAGAGAGAAGAGACGGATTAATGTCTTTCCCAAGTGTATTTGTGCGTAAGTGAATGCAAGGAATATATTTACTAACTTATTTCTTGTTTCTATGCAGGGAGTCTGCTTCCAGTATGGATTCTTGGTTATTCTTATTTCTTTCTCGAAAAGGTTGCCGAACATCTTTAACAGATCTTCATGGTGTACTTTGTTGAACGTTTTTGGGTAGTTTATAAAACACAAATCTTTCTGCATTTGTATTGCTCTTTCCGATAACATTCTGAGCGCAAATATTGCCTTTCTTGTTCCGGTGTCTTTGGCGAACCCGCACTTCTCTTGTCCTATCTCTAGTCTGATTAGGTTACGCGCTTTAATAATCAGAATTCAGATGATGAGTTTTGTATGTGGATCATTAGGCTGATTTGTCCAATGGAGGTCACATTCGTTTGCACCTGGTTTCTTAGGCAGTGCTATGAAAATAGGTCTGCTGAGGTTTTCCGGTAGTTCACCACTGTTGTAGATTTCATTTATTATTTCTGTTATTTTTTCAAATGAAAATATTGCCTAAATCTACTAAAATCCCTGTTACAATTCCGTCTGGCAACGTCGCTTTGATTTTCTTAAATTTGGTCAGTGCAGCTTCCACTTCGGTATTTAATATTTCAGGCCCGTCGGTATTTCTGTGTATTACCAGTTGTTCTTGAGATCTTGGCGGACGACGTACCTACCGGTGGCTGCTAGGTATTTTGTTTAACCGTTTCACCCCAAACAAGGCGGTGCCGCAACTGATGCGCAGGGGGCTACATAAAAGAGTAAAAGCTTAGGCAAGAGAAGAGTGAAGAGAAAGACGAACCAGTTACAGGGAGTGTCAGAGAAATGGAAAGAGAGGGATTGGAATACAGGGGTGAAAATAGTTGCGAAGGTAGAGAGAAAGGAAAAGAACACGATACACGGGGTGATGTAGAAAGAACTTGAGTCAAGTGGATAAATGATAGGAATTAACTTTGCACTTAAATTCCTGAAGGTTGTAGCTGTCAAGAAAGCAAGTATATGGAAGAGAGTTCCACAGGCTGGAAGTGCGAGAAAAGAAGCTGATGGAGTATAATTTTCGCTTGCATTTGGTTGATTTAACTGTAAAAGAATGCGACCATGTTGCCAGACTGGTTGCACGATTAAATACTTGTGGAGGGGGCACTAGTGACCTAAGTTCTTTCTGAGCAGAAGCCATGAAAATATTTATAGAAGAAACAGATGGCAGCCACATCCCGCCGGTGAGAAAGTGGCTGGAGTCGAGCAGACAGGTCGGGACCAGTCACATTACAGATTTTCCTTTGGAGCCTGTCGAGAACACTGAGATGAACAGCAGGGACGCCTGGCCAGATATGACAACAGTATTCTCTCCAGTCTGAAGATGGTGTGTCGAAATAGTGGCTAACTCAAGACGGAATTGAGCGATAACGTGGAGGAATTCGTCTGGCCGGTCAACCAACGATGTTCCTCATTGGATACAAGATTGGTCCAGTTCGTTCCTTCAATGGTCCTCAGAGAATGGAGCTCGAAACAATGGACGCTGGAAGTGACGGTCTTGTTGAGAGGCTACACCTCGGCGCCTGATGGTCAGTCATCATGATGTCACAAGAAGAGAAAATAATATTCGTCTCCCTTTGTTTTGTTTTTTATTTTCTTGCGTTGTGGTACAGTGGATATCGACTAGGAACGAGAAATCGGAGACCTGAGTTCGAATTCCAATTTGATTCGTTGCATTCACTTACGCGCAAATACACTTGGGGAATGTATTAATGCGTCTTTTTCCTCCAGCGATGGGTCAAACAACAACACAGATTGGGTTCTATAGCCTTGGTTGGCAACCAGTCTGCCACAGAAAGTAATGGCAACCTACTGCGGGAAAATCTTATGCCAAGTCAGTCATGTCTCTTTGGAGACATGATCGCCCAAGCGCGTACCACGTATGGCACTTAACTGACTGACCGAAACTCTTAATTGACCCCATTCTAGAATTACAACTCCTGTTACGGACCAAAAAAAATGGAATATTACTGTCATATTTGAGCTGGAGCTGCACAATTCTTACATGTTTTCATAGCGTTCAGTAGCGTCTACGCCGCCTTATGGGTGATAAATTATTTTCCTCCCTCCAACTCCTTTCCCATAGACAAAACGTTGCGAGTCCCTCTCTATTTCCATGGTATGAGTTCTACATTCCAACACTTATCTATGCACCTTGACCTCACTATACCGCGTACACAAGGATGATTCATCTCCATTCTCGTCGTATTAAATTAATAAGAAGTAAGTTCCACAATAAGAAGTAAGTTCCCAAGAACTGTTGCTTTGTGGAACAGACTTCCAGGAAGGGTGTTTTCCCGAATACTACAATCTTGACTTCTTCAAGTCTAGGGTCAACTGTTATATTTCCTTTATAGCCTCATGAACTTTACTTCTTCTCTTTTCAAGCGCTTATACAACACGACACAGTAAAACTCTAAGCCTCTAATATTTTGTACTAGGTAAAAATTATCATTAAAAAGTTCTGAGATGGAGGTACTCATTAGGAGAACGAAAAACAAGTAATTCTAAAAAGTGAGCAAAGTACCATATAATAAAAAACAGCAGGTTTTCGTAAGAAACAAAGAAAAGAGCGCAGAACTACCGTGTCATATCAGTTCTCCTCCACTGCAAACGAATACTGGTGGGTCTCCAAACAGATAAAGAAGACACTTCAAGCGGAAAGTTTCTAGTTTCTACAGAAGGATACTGAGATTTACATAAATTGAAGCGTGTAAGTAACGAAGACGTCAAAAGAAAAATAGAAAAAAAAAAGACTCGTATACTGGGATTTTTATTTTGTAGGATATGTGCGTTGTAGTGCAATGGATATCGATTCGGAACGAGAAATTGGGGAGCTGAGTTCGAATTCCAGTTGAATTCCTTGCATTCATTTACGCGCAAATACCCTTGGGAAAGGTACTAATCCGTCTCTTCCCTCCAGTTACGGGTTAAATAATAGGGCAGATTGGGTTTTATAGCCTGGGTGGCAACCAGTCTACCTCAGAAAGCAATGGCAACCTATTGCGGGATAATCTTCTGCCCAGTCAGTCATGTCTCTTTCGAGACATGATCGCCCAAGTGTGCATCGCGTATGGCACTTAGCTGACTAACTAATCCAGTGGGGTATATTCTAGTCCCTAGTGACATCACAGGATTATAATAGAAATTGCAGAACACAGAATTGCAGTAAATATATGAAAACTACAAAAAACAAAACCAGTAAAATAACATTTCAAGAAGATAGAAGCTAGCAATTGATGTTGAACTAGTTTCAGATTCAAATTTCTTATTCGACCTCTCGCAAATTTCTAAGGATGAGATCCAGCAAAACGTTTTTTAATTTATAATTAATGAACTTTTTAATTTTTTGTGGATCCCGGGAATGGGGCCCGCAGAAATAAATGAACTACGACCAGTAATTGAGAAAGATAATAATTGTACTAACATACGGATACAGACTTGAATGAAGAATAGTAGTCCAAAAATGCGGGTTAGTAAAAAGTATATGTACAAGTTTCTGGAAGTGAAGCTGTAGTATACTGAATATGTCCGCGTCGGAAGCTGACGGGTTCGGCGTAATAATCTTCTCGATGAGTGGAGCACAGGGCTACTATGAACTACTATGTACTGACTGCTAATCTCTCTCTGGACTCTTGTATTCTCCGGTTAATTCTCTGTGAAAACACAGTATTCTTCAGTCTCGCTTCTATAGCAGTAGTATAAGTATACTCTGGACGAGTCCATCTTTAGGAAAAGCGAGAACCCCACAACATAATTAATGAATTCTTTCCACATATTCCGGGCCACAGACAAATCAAAATAAAACCACCTTCCTTCCCGTTTGTCATACATGTCTCCGTCATAGGATTCTTCAAATATCGGCGCAAAGATAGAACCAACATCCATTTGAATGTCCTACTAAAAAGTGTGTCCGTAATTTCCTGCCAATAAAAAAAAAAAAAAAGAAAAAAAATCCGAGTAGTTACTTGTAAAAACGAAAGCACATATATTTTTTAAACTAACATTCACACAATTCTTTTGATCTCTGATTCCGCAAGATCTATGCTATTTGAGTAGTAATTATTTATTCGTACGCTTACTTCATAGAAAAAAATGACGCAAGCTCGAAATTTTATTTGGGATTTCGGAAACCGTTCAAAGATTGCTCAAACCCCCCTCGGCACATTTACTTTTGTGGACGCCTCAGGCGCCGGGCAATTATCTCGACCATCTCCTGAAGGAGAGATGCTACCTTGAGGGATGGTCTCCTGGGGATGGAGCTAATATTAATTTTAATACTACTCAGCCAAGAGCCAGGTAAATATCAGAGTAGCAGACTCAATTAAATAACTGAAAGTGGAGCTGCTTTTTCCAACGATATTTAAATCCAAGCTCTCCTTCAACGACCAAAGTAATATCAAATATACATTAAGAATGTCTGTGTTTGTGTCCACGGCAATTTGGAGCCGGAAATGTGATCTTAGCCAGCAATTAGCTTTTCACGATTAGAATCTACAGGTATTTAATGTCACGTTAGCATAACAAACTTGCCCGTTAAAGGCCAGTATAATAACAAGGGTTCGTGGTAGAGACGTTTTGGTAACAATATAGCATCCAAGATGTGCGTTGCGGTGCAATGAATATCGACTCGGAATGAGAAATCGGACAGCTGAGTTCGAATTCCAGTTGAATTCATTGCATTCACTTACGCGCAAATAGCCTGGGGAAAGGTATAAATCCGTCTCTTCTCTCCAGCTGTGAGTTAAATAACAAGGCAGATTGAAACACAGAAAGTAATGGCAACCTACTGCGGGAAAATCTTCTGCCCAGTCAAACGTGTCTTTTTGGAGACATGATCGCCCAAGCGTGTATCATGTATGGCATTTACCTGACTGATAGCACCAAAGTGTCGTCATGGAGCTTTGACGGAAAGAAAATGATGTATGACAAAATGTTCTGATATGGTGGTGAAATGTCTTAAACTCTAATTGACCTGAAATGAGAAATACAACTGTAAAGATGGAATATGTCAAACTGTATCCATATTTACACATTCCATAACATTCTATGTGTGTTTGTATGTAAAGTAGAAGTGAAGGATTTAAGGTTAAGCATTCTTTATGTACCGTGTCTCCTCAGACCGTAAACAGTCATGGCTCTCCACAACTTCCACTTCCTTGTAGCTCTTAATAACTTTTGTCTTTCTGTTATTTCTCCTAAACCCTGTTCCACCAAACATTTACTCAAGCTCACTAAGTATGTCATGCGTTGTTTTCTTTTGTTTCTCTTGTTCTCCATTTGTCCTGTCTCGTGGGTATCAAATTTTCCAAGCTGTCTTTCTTCATTATGTACTCTAGAATCAACTGCTCCTTCCAGAGGTGAATTATACTTCCTTTTTGTTCCTATTTTCTTTAAGATTTAATTGTTGTTCTAATGTTCGGGCCATGTTATCCTCAGCATCCTTCTGTAGAACCACATTTTTGTTGCTTCAAGTCTCTTCTTCATATTTGAGATTGTCCAGCACTTAATACTATACAGGAGGACATATATCATGGACCATATTTGTACTCTTTTCCTTATTTCTCGCGAAGTTTTACTCTTTTTACTCTTAAGGATTAAGGAAAAGGATTTCCTAACTAAAAAAAAAACAAAAAAACAAAAACAAAACAAAAAAAAAACTACTACACACATGGTTGGATATTATAGTACTTTTGAAATATAGTATATTTGATAAGAACATCTGGCGGTCGCAGGGCTCATGGTGGTTAAAATCGGAAAAGAAAAAGGATATGGCGGGTTTGGGTGTCTTTTCAGTGGCCTGTGAATTAACAATTCAGAAATAAGAGAGAAGGCGATAAGTTTATCTTGTAAAAAAAGTTTCCCTACACCAAAATTTTTAAATAACTGTTAGGGCGCCGCTCCTATTTGACTACATAATGGACTGTTCCCATTGCTATATATAGCAATGGTGGATTCTCTACAAGAGAGTCGTACCGGTTCGCCGTACAGTCACTAGACTGACGACTCTACGACACTGTCAGCTCTCTGCCTTCGGGCGGAGGGCGCTCTCTGCTTCCGAGCAGAGAGCAATAATCCAGTCGTGGTTCCGCCGAAGGGTAGAACCACGACTGGGCAAAAATAGACAGACATTTTTTGGCCCGGCTATATGGCCGGGAATACCCACAATAAAATGACCATGTGTCACATCCAGCCTACGTGGGAAGGCTAGTAAATACAGTCGTACGGGTTCGCCGTACAGAGTCACTAGACTGACGACTCTACGACACTGTCAGCTCTCTTACTTCGGGTAGAGGGCGCTCTCTGCTTCCGAGCAGAGAGCAATAACCCAGTCGTGGTTCCGCCGAAGGGTAGAACCACGACTGGGCAAAAATAGACTGACATATTTTTGGCCCGGCTATATGGCCGGGAATACCCACAATAAAATGACCATGTGTCACATCCAGCCTTGCGTGGGAAGGCTAGTAAATACAGTCGTACGGGTTCGTAGAGAGTCGTAGAGAGTCACTTGAGAGTCAGTGAAGAGTTAGTCACACTTCCGGTGGCGTACTGGAAGTAATCACGTATACACACGTCTTACGACGGATTGGACTCTTGTATCTTTTCTATTGTAAATATTACTAATCACTTCTGTACCTACTAACCGTCTTTCCGAGGAATCAACTTATATTCTGATTCTGTTGTTGAGTTATTCATTTATATGAAAATATAAATAGTCAAATATTTACATTTAAACGATTAAAAGAATTGGAAATCTCCAATACTCACTTTCTCTCACTCTTTAGTTCACTGACAAATTGTCGATAAAGGAAACCGTAGAGCCCCCGACACCAAATTCAGTAAAGGACTTGCCACATAAAAAGATAATCCAGTAATGTGTAGCTTTTCTGTTTGTTTGATTAAAAGAATTTGACTATATTGCACGAATTCTGCGGGTTGCGGTAGCTACTGTGAGGGAATATATTCTTTTTGGTGTACGGTGTCCCTTCAGGACGTAAGTGATCATAGACTTCCATTTGTTTCTATCCCTTGTCGTTCTTAACATTTCTCCTCTTGATATCTCTCCCAAATTCCATTCCGCCATTCCCTTGCTCAAGTCCGCTAAGTATGTTTCGCACTGTTTTTCCCCCTGTCTCTCTTTTCCTTTGTCCGTCCTGGGAGGAGTGCTGCCCATAAATCTGCTGAGTATAAGTTTAAGAGATATTTTAAGACCTGCAACATATTTCATACATGTTTCATACATGTTCAGGCTTACGGCCATATCACGTTGAATACACAGGTTCTCGCTCGATCAACGAAGTTAAGCAACGTTGAGCCTGGTCAGTACTTAGATAGATGACCGCTTGGGAATAACAGGTGCCGTAAGCGTTTAGTGACTGATGTGCGTGCTTACGGCCATATCACGTTGACTACACCGGTTCTCGCTCGATCACCGGTTAAGCAACATTGAACCTGGTCAGTACTTAGATGGGTGACCACTTCGGAATACCAGATGCTGTAAGCGTTTAGTGACGGATGTGCGTTGTGGTGCAGTGGATATCGGCTCGGAAAGAGAAATCGGTGAGCCGAGTTCGAATTCCAGTTGAATACTCTGCATTCACTTAAGCACTGGTACCCTTGGGAAAGGTATTAATAATCCGTCCCTTCACTCCAGTTATGGGCTAAATAACAAGGGTAGAACTTGGGGACCCTGCCCTTAAAAACAAATCCCAATGAATCTTGATACTTGAAAAGAAAAAAAGTATTACTATACACAAAAACGTCTATAAAATAAACAATAAATTGTTGAAAGAAAAAGATATTACCAGCAATAAATAAATAAAAAAAATTAGTTGGCAATAAATGAACCGCCGAGGTTGATATTCCATAAAACAAAACAGCCAATCAAAAATCATACATGTTCACTTGAGTTTAGATCTGTTGAGCACAGAGACCAATGGAGTACCAGAATGTATGTGGAGGATTCCGGGAAACTGTTTCTTGTTACCCACACAACGCCCACGTCACTAGCGAATATGACACAAGGTCGAGGCTTAAAATAGGTTTAACGGCAATCCGTGAAAATAATGTCTTCGGTACTTCCTCTTATGAAGACACCACAATTACCGGACAATAAACCCAGGCCCCTCTGACAGGAGTGGTACTACCTGGGAGGAATGCCCTTTAGGGCCTGTTCTTACCTACAAAAGGTAGACTGTTGTATTAATTTGGTAGATCTAGCCATCGTCACCTTGTAACATTTTTAGTATAAAGGTGAGAGTGTTAAGATTCGTGAATACACCATCTTTCAAGCGACTACTGCTTCACGAGTGGTTCTTGTCATCTCTAACAATACAGATCTCACAAAATATTGACGTATTGAACCACTTCACACGGTTTACTCAACTCGACCAACTGCCAAAAGTGATAGAGGTGCTCTTGTCTGACTGTATAACACAGCTCCAGACTTCCAGCTTCTGGTGACGATGTTTTTTGGTCAAGGTTTGTGCGTTGTGGTACGGTGGATATCAGCTCGGAACGAGAAACCGGGGAGCCGAGTTCGAATTCCAGTTGAATCAATCGTATTCACTTACGCGCAAATACCCTTGGGAAAGGTATTAATCCGTCTCTTCCTTCTAGTTATGGGTTAAATAGCAGGACAGATTGGGTTCTATAGCCTTGGCCGGCAACCAGTCTACCGCAGAAAGCAATGGCAACCTACTGCGGGATAATCTTCTGCCCAGTCAGTTATGTCTCTTTCGAGACATGATCGCCCAAGCGTGTATCACGTATGGCACTTAACTGACTGACTACCTATCGGACGTTAGTTAGAGTTTTGGTTGGATAGAACACATAATCTGGCAGGATTAATTGCTTGACCAAGGCCAGTACGCTCAGTTTCCCGATCACGGTGATGACTTTCTAAGTGTAGATTAGATGTGGCACTAGGCCGAAAATTTGGAGCATCTACTGATCTAGCAAGACAAGCTTCTGCCCAATCAGTTATGTCTCTTTCGAGACATGATCGCCCAAGCGTGTATCACGTATGGCACTTAAATGACTGAAGATACCGGTAAAGGGTTTTTAACAGAGTACGAAAAGTGTGACACTGAAAGAGATAACCAAGTATGTATTCCCAGTGCTAAGCAGAGAATTAAGAACCCCCCCCCAAAAAAAAAATCATTTCATAAAAAGAAACTAGTAGTTAACTGTTGCGTAATATCAGTTTTGTACGTCAGAGAATGCCGGACAATCCTCCTCATAGATGAAGCGGAAACACTGAGGATTCTGAGAATAACACAGACAATACATGTGAACAACGATGGAGTTTAAGTGAAAATAGAATTAAAAGGAAACTTATACTTAACATCAGAAAGAAACACTTGAAATTTCTAGGGCAGATAATGAGGAAAGAGGGATTGGAAAATCTTATCCTCACAGGAAAAAATTGAAGGCAAGAGGAACAGAGGAAAACGACGCATAACTTACTTAGTGAGCTTGAGCAAATTGATTGTGGAACAGGGTTTAGGAGAAATAACAAAAATACAAAACTTACCAAGAGCTAAAAAGTAGAGGACATTTTGAGGAGGCATAGAGTGCAATGTGTACTGATGAGTTAAATTGGGATATGATTTGTTGAAACCAGCGGTCGCATTCTTGGATTACGTGTGGGCATGCGCAGCTTTCACGTGCTGCTCCAAATTCCCACACCATAAACTTAGTCGGTCAGTCAAGTACCATACGCGGCACATTTTTGGCCGATTTCGATTCATGACTGACTAGGTATAAGATTTTTAATCGGCGTTACTGTCTTGGACGTTACTCATTTTTTTTTTAATCATATCACCCCGGGCAAGGCGGTAAGGCCACTGGTGTGCAGGGGGCTACGTAAAAGTGAAAAGATTGGAAAAGAGAAAGCCGGAAACCACATCCTAAACAGGGAACAAGGGATGAGCCTATACACCTGTTCAATAGACGTGGGTGGAGTGTGAACCGGGCGATAGACTGATATTGGCGTTACTCACTTTAAGACTGATATTTACAAGCTGATTGGAGCAATTATAAAACTCTATCATATTGCCTGTGTTTTGCAATAATTGTGTAACTTTACGGATAAGACAGCCCTGTAGTCTATCTTTTGTTTGTTCTAATTTTATGTGAATTTACATGCATATTTCTTTTTTAATCATTTCACCCCGAGCAAGGCAGAAACGCCACTGATGTGCAGGGGGTTACATAAATGTAGAAAGATTAATTAGAAAAGAGTGAGGAGTACAAGCTAGTTAGAAAGGAACAATAGAAAGCCGAGAAAGCAGGTGCAATGACAGATACATGGGCGGAGAGAAAGTGAAGATTATACAGGGGAGGGGAGAGAGCTAGAGTCCAGTGGTTAGTAGGTGAGTATTAACTTTGCTTTTAAATTTCTGGAGGTCGTAGCCGTCAGGAAAGCAAGAATACGGGAGTGAGTTCCACAGGCGGGAAGTGCGAGAGAGGAAGCTGCAGGAGTAGAATTGTCGTCTGCATTTGGCTAACCTGACTGTGAATGGGTGGGACCCAGTTGCCAGTCTGGTTGCACGGGTAAACACCTGTTGAGGAGGCATCAGTGACTTAGGCTCATCCGAGCAGAAGCCATGAAAGTATTTATAGAAGAGACAGAGGGAGGCCACATTTCGACGATGGGAAAGTGGCTGCAGTCGAGTCGCCAGATCAGTACCTATCACATTACAGACTCTCCTTTGGAGCTTGTCAAGAACACTGAGGAGAACGGCAGGGGCACCTGACCATAAATGGCAGCAGTACTCCATGCACGGACGGATGGTTGACTTGTATATATGCAGGATGGATTCAGATGGAAAAAACATCCTGGATCGACATAGTGACCCAATCTTCTTAGCAGTAGATTTTGCTATGGATTCAATATAGTGGTTCCATTTGAGGTCTGAGGACAGGGTAAGTCCGAGGAGGCGTAGTGTATTACTCTCCGGGAGAATCATCTGGTCCATGCTTATGGGAGGCAGGAGAGGTTGCCTGTAATGGTTGACAGACAACAGCTTGGTCTTAGAGGAATTGAAGTTGACAAGCCACTTCTTGCCCCAGTTCACCACAGAGTGTAGATCCCGCTCAAGATCAGCAGCGAGATTATGTCTGTCCGCCACGACAGGTTTCTTACTGGAGCGGGAGTATATTGTAGTGTCATCTGCGTAGATGCCTACTTGGGACTTGATCTCATCTGGGAGGTCGTTGATGAAAATAAGGAAGAGCGTCGGGCCCAGGATAGAGCCTTGTGGGACACCAGCATTCGTGCTGTAGGACGAAGAGGCACGCCCATTCAGAACGACCTTCATTTTGCGGTTATTTAAGAAATATTGGATTAGGTCAAGCAGGTGACCGGTAATACCATAACCGCGTAGTTTGCATAGAAGGCCAGGGTGCCAAACCCGGTCGAAAGCCTTGGAGATGTCCAGAGCAACCGCGCGAGCCTCGTCAGACTCATCAAGGGCCTGTAGCATGTACTCCGTTACAGTTGTTAGCAGGTCGGCTGTGGACCTGTCAAATCGGAATCCATATTGCCTGTCGGAGAACAGTTTGTGGGCGGTGAGATGATGAACTATTTCAGCATTGATTATAGCCTCGAATACTTTCCCGAATATCGGTAGAAGACTGATAGGGCGATAGTTGGATGGGTCCGAGGGTTCACCACAGTTCTTAAAGACAGGAACGACTGAGGAGAATTTCCAGCATGCAGGAAAGCAGGAAATACTGTGTGTCTCTCTGTATGTCTTCAGCTGTTTGGCAATCATAGATCCATTATCAGTCGCTAAACCTGCGTTGCTGCAGATTGATCATCAACATGAGATATTATTGTTATTAATTTTTTTTAGCCTACTTTTTCATGCTGGCAGAGAGCGCTTGGAGATTTTCCAGAAGTAGATTACCAGTTCTTTCTGCGGTAGACTGGTTGCTACAGTCTTATTATTAACCTTCTCCGAGCTGGTTTTTAATTCAGAAATTCCTTCTCCTAGAAGGCTATTTTACCATAGTCAGTCAGTCAAAGTGCCATACGTGATACACGTTAGGGCGATCATGTCTCGAAAGAGATATGACAAACTGGTCAGAAGCTTATCTCGCAGTAGCTTGCTATTACATTCTGCAGAAGACTGGTTGCCAACCAAGACTATAGAACCCAATCTGTCCTGTTATTTAACCCATAACTGGAGAGAAGAGATGGATCATTGACTTTCAAAAGGGTATTTAACAGGAATTCGAACTCAGCTGTCCGATTTCTCATTCCGAGTCGATATTCATTGCACCACAACGCACATCTTGGCTGCTATATTGTTACTAAAACGTTTCTACCACGAACCTTTGTTCTTATACTGTCGTTTTTAACGGGCAACTTTGTTATGCAAAACGTGACATTAAATACCTGTAGATTGTAATTGTGAAAAGCTAATTGCTGGTTAAGATCACATTTCTGATCCCAAATGACCGCGGACACAAACACATTCTTAATGTATATTTGATATTACTTTGGTCACTGAATTCGAACTCGGCTCCCCGATTTCTCTTTCCGAGCCGATATCCACGAGAAATCGGGGAGCAGAGTTCGAATTCCAAAACTGGGAGGACTTTTCTTTAGGTATTAGCATGGTTTGTCATAAATGCAATTAATGTAATTCGACTGCGATTCGAACTTTCCTTTTCCTCAATCCCAGTCGTTATCGTCACCGTGCTTCCACTGATCATAGCTTACCACAGCTTTATATCTTTAGTTGCTCCCTGCAAAATGTTTTCTTTCTGAGTACCTCTTTGCGGTCAGTCTGTCAAGTACCATACGTGATACACGCTTGGGCAATCCTATGTTTTCGATTCATGATTGACTAGGCAGTAGATTTTTCTGCATTAGGTTACCGTTTTTCTGCGGTAGACTAGTGGCCAATGAAAACTGTAGGGTTCAGTCTATGCTTCTATTCAACTAGTAGCTATTAGGAGAAGAGATGGATTGATATCTTTTTCAAGGGCATTTGTATGTAAGCGAATATAACGAAATCGAGTGAAATTCAAACTCGGCTCTTCGGCTTTTCAATTAAGGCAATTACACCATGACCAACGCCCATACACTTACTACAGCTGTAAATAAAAAACAAAAACAAAAGAAAACGAGTGCTCCATCTTTTTGCCCTAGCAATCATTCTTTGTCGATTCTTGTTCATTTCCCATGGCTAAATTGCACTCTAACAGCCACAAGGTATCTTTACATATCAGGCCACGCATATATCATCCGGTTGAGTCGATTTCTACAAGTAGAGATGGGAGAGATGACACAGGGTAATAATGTGTCTAATTTGTTAGCATCTCAATTTAAAATTTCAATGTTCAGTGACCGGAAAATCTTTCGAAAGTTGGCTCACAGCTAATAATTAATCCAGCACTATTCTTAAATTAGTCCTCTGCTTGAAATTTGAGCCATACAGGCAAGTGAAATCAATTGTCTGCAAGCAAGTGCAAATGTGCTGGTTTTGCAATTCCATAAATTAATCAAACTTAAAAAATTAAACTTAAAAATTCGTTAAACTGCTTCAGATTAGGAACAAGTGAATAATATAATATGTCTACTGAATTACATAGATGCACGATAGAAGACGTTATTTTAAATGCTGTACGTTGCAGAAAATATTGCTTTAACAGTATTTAAAAAACTTACGCAAATATCGACAGAAAAATAGAAAGATTTACATTTGAAAAGATTAAAAAAAGAATAAACTCATTGGGGATTAAGAGATGGGATTAGGAGAATGCCTTTTCATATTCGCGCATGCAATATATAAATCTCTCTCTCTCTCTCTCTCTCTCTCTATATATATATATATATATATATATATATGTAATGCATTTGAATACATGGTTCTGTTGTCATCACGCGGTGTGACGTCATAGAACCGCATTGCAAATTTGCGAACTGCGTTTGTTATTTTTGGTAACTATTGCCGTTGCCTAGCGGAGTTTTATGTCAACACAAAATAAAATCGTCGATGATGGTGGATGTTATTTTGTTACCGTCTTAATAACCTTTCTGAAGAGCCGAAAGCTTAGAAGCAAATTAATAAAAAAATATCCAAATGTTGGAGAATTTTTGTCTTTATTTTCAACTGAAATTAAAGCCAAAATACGACGCTTAGAACGGCTCATGATTAAACATGATAGACATTCATAGTCTCTTATATTTAACAGTATATGTTTAGAAACTTATTTGCTGCCTCGATACACTATATATATATATATATATATATATATATATATATATATATTTGCATAACCGTCAAAACTGATAGGATTATTTACGTACGGATCCACACTTTTTGCTCTGGATCAAAGTTTTTGTGATCTATGATCCAGATGCAGATGTCCCTTGACAGCCCTCTTGTTTTGGATCAGAGCAATATTGGTTCATTTTCTTAAAAGAATTAAGAAAAAAAATTATTACCTTAATTTATGCTATATTTTCTGCAAGATCTTGGATTTTATCAGTGCAATTAACTCCACGGTCGCGTTTAAGAAAGAATTCTACTTTTCAAATTAAATTTCTTAGTTATTTAAATAAATACATTTTCTGTACTGAGGTTGGTAACATTAGCATTTAAATCACAGCTTTCGAGTAAAGCGATGTAAGCAATGTATTAGAAAATTGAGCAACGTTGATGATAATAATATTTTATAAATAATAATAATAATATTATATTTTTTTAATATAATATTTTTTGAAAAATTAAAAATATTATAACTTGTTTTTTTTTCATGTTTCGTATACATTTCGGACATGCTGAATACGATTTTGATTATAGCACCAATATTTTCTTAATTATATCAAAAATAAATTTGTCATGTGTAATTTTGATGGCTCAAGTCATATTATTCTTTCTATGCTTATATTTTGTTCAATATTAAGTTAACACATCACTCAATAAATCCAGAGCCTAACTAATAAAACTACAACTTTTAAGCAAAATTCAACTTTATTCATCAACATAGTCTCCTTCTAGAGTGCTACACTGATTCCAACGATTCTCTAACAATTCGATGCCTTTATTGTAGAACGGTTTGTCTTTGGTCTTAAAATACACCTCAGTTTCCGATATCACTTCATTGTAGCCAAATCTCTTTTTCTGGAGCATTATTTTGAGGTCTGCAGCCAGTAGTCGCTGGGGGCCAGATTTGGAGAATAGGGTGGATGCGAAAGCAATTCGAAGTGGAGTTCCTGTAGTTTTGCCAGCAGTTTGTTCTCTTAGTGAAAGATAACTTTTTTCTCCTTCGTTTGTGGCCGTTTTTGGCAGTTTCTTCCTTCAGACGCACCAACAATGCTATATAGTATTTGCTATTGATGGTTATTCCTTTTTCAAGGAAATCGATGAACAAAATACCTTGAGCATCCCAAAATACGGAGGCCAAAACTTTGCCTGCTGATGTTTGCATATTTGCTCGCTTTAGACAGCATTCACCTGCTGCTGTCCACTAAGCTGACTGCCAAATTGACTCTGGAATGAAATGGTGGATCCATGTTTCGTCCATTGTCACATATTAATGCAACACCTCTTTCTGGTTGCGTTGAAACAGTTGCAAACAGCGCTCTGAATCGTCGACGCATTGTTGTTTTTGATCAACTGTGAACCAACGCGGCACCCACTTTGAACACAGCTTTCTCATGGACAAATGTTCATTCAAAATGGTGAATGCACTATCTTTGATATATTCAAATGGGCAATTACCCCACCGCGCTGGTCCAGTGTGTGTTCTTAAGTGGATGAGTATGACACGTGCAGGCGACCTGTCTTTTCGATTCATGAAGGCTCGAGTATATTTCTGCGTTATCTGAACGTCACGAACTCGACTTGAACTTGAACTCGGTTCTCCGATTTCTTATTTCGAGTAGTCATCCATGACAGCGCCCGTGCCTCGCACAACCCCTAGTATTTTCAAACAGGCATTCATTTAGGTACTGACGTAGCTGTACATTGCTTTACTCTGATGATCTGACCTTCCCCTCCACACACGCACCGACAAAACAAAATACAACATGATTTTACCACAAGCCTGACGTGTTTCTGGATAACCATAAAGTGGAGGATTCCATGGGTCTCATTGTAGAACTGCAAGAGCTTTAAAGCAGAATTGGGGTGAAAATGGGGTGTGCAAAATGATGGTGCAAAATAGGGGTGAAGAATGCTATTCAAGCTGCACTACTTGCACCCTCATTCTTGAAATTCTTGGTGCTCCTTTAGAAGAATGTAAGGAACAACTTCCACATCAACACAGAGTTGGCGGAGAAATTAAATCAATAGGGATGGGATGAAGCGATGAGCGTTGACTCCGTATAGAAATTGATTTGAGGACACGGCAGATAAACGACGATTCAACGTTCACTGAGGTGTTTGCTGGTGATCTTAATCGTTTGCTGGTCAGCTAATATTTAGTTTTGTAGCATTGTTTGATTCTTATACACGTAGCAAATAATCCGTGATATAACGAAGAAATAAGTGAATTTTCAAAACAGCTCTAGAAATTTAAGTATTTTTTATTATTTGTTGGGGATCACCCCTTTTTGCACATAAGAATGGACTCGCCTAATGTGTACTTATAATCCTGCTTATACAGAGATCAGCAGTGGTAAAGCAGCTGGCATTTGCGTCTGCTGTTACGACTATGACACACTCAGCTCTCTGACTTCGGGTAGAGAGCGCTCTCTGCTTCCGAGCAGAGAGCACTAACCCAATCGTGGTTCCGCCGAAGGGTAGAATCACGACTGGGTAAAAATAGACAGACATTTTTTGGCTCGGCTATATTGCCGGGAAGAACCACTATAAAATGACCTTGTGTCACATCTAACCTTGCGTGGGAAGGTTGGTAAATACCGTGGTAAAGCAGTTGGCATTTGCCTCTGCTGTTACGACTATGACACTGTCAGCTGTCTGCCTTCGGGTAGAGAGCTGTCTGCCTTCGGGTAGGTTGGTAAATACCGTGGTAAAGCAGTTATAAAGAGTAGTAGGTAGAGAGTCAGTAAGGAGTCAGTTGGCCCGTAAGTTGGTGCATATTAAGTTGGAGTGTTTTGGATATAGACTCATTACCCGGTCATACTTCTTCACTACAAACTGTGTATATTGATTCCTACTAACAGTATTCCTAGTATTCCTGAATTGACTAACCCATGTTCCAGTTTGTATATTTTTGTTTGATATAACTTACATTTTCTATCTCCATATCTTTTTTTGTTATTTATTATTTTGTGTGTTTTCTCAACAAGAATCTACAACACTATTTAAGAATTAATTTTCCTTTAAATTAAAATAAATTACAAAGATTCTTGCGAAACAATTTCACAAAATATTTTGTGTATCTTTTTACAGTAGAAACGAATGAAGTACATTAGTATAAGGTAAACTGAATGCGTCTTTGTGTGAGAATATGTGTGACACAGATGTACGTTGTTTTACGTACGCGTATAAATTGTATTATTTATATTGTTCGGACTGTTGTCCGCATCTTTATTGTCATATACACGACACTGCGGCCGTTGTACGCCCCGACCTTCTTAAGGTGACTGAAATTTTGAACAGAACCCTTTATTTTGATCAATGAGGTAGAGTGTTCTCGTTCCAGGAGTAAATGCAGATGTTTTAGATATTTTCCTGAATATGCCACTAAAGATTAGAAAAACAACACAAACAATAGAAATAATGTCTCCCGGATGTTTTATCAGTAAAAAGGGCAGCCCAAAATGCCAAAATGCCAAAATGCCAAATACAGGTCGGGGATACTAGAATCAAGCAGGAACAAAAATATAAATACTTGGGAAGCGTTATAACAGAAGACGGAAAGTGCGACGCAGAGATCCGAAGGCGAATTGGCATGGTGAATGAAGCATTCCAGAAGTTGAGTAAAGTATTAAGAAACAGGATAATTTTGATAGAAACTAGGAAGAAAGTACTGGATTGCTACGTGATGTCCGTCCTTCAATATGGCAGTGAATGCTGGACAATACCATCAAAGATGAAGGAAAAACTTGAAGCAACTGAAATGTGTTTCTACAGAAGGATGCTGCGAATATCATGGATCGAGCATGTGAGCAATGATGAGGTCTTGGAAATGATAGAAACAAAAAGGAAATTAATACTGAGCATTAGGAAGAGACAGTTGAAGTTCCTGGGACACGCAATGAGGAAGGAGGGCTTGGAGAATCTGATACTAACAGGCCAGATAGAAGGAAACAGAGACAGAGGAAAGCAACGAATAACATTTTTGAAGGACCTAATCAGGTGGATGACGGAACGAGGATTGCATGGTGTGACAGGAGAAGGTGTGCTCAGAGACACCAGGGATAGGGAAACGTGGAAGGCCATGATCACCTACGCCCTGAATGGACAAAACACATAGAAGAAGAAGAATCTTAGTTTTTGCTCGCTACTGCTGTCGTCAAGTCTTGAACTCACAACTCTTTGGGTCAAGTCACTGGATACAACCAATGCTTTTAGTCACTTAGCTATGTGTCCTTGAGGACAATGTAAATAATGTAAATGCCTTATATCAGAAATAGAAACAAGTATAAATTGTAGTTGTCAATAACTAGGGAGCTGGGTTGCAGCTGTTGAGATTTGTAAACAAACTTAGTCTGCGTGTTTTTATGTGTTAATATTGCTAAGCATTTTTGTAATGTGATATTCTCGAATAAATATGAAAAAACGCGAGTAATTAAGTGTGAGAATTTCAGTTTTCCTCTAACGAACGATCACCGAATTCAAATTTTAACTGAAAAACTAAATAACGAACAAAATTTAAACATTTTTATAATTAAACATCGGCCCCAGTAAAAAACAAAAATTATATTTATTAATTTCAAAATCCCAAATTTGAAATATTCATTTTGAGGATGAAAAATATCGTTTATCATATTCTGAAGTGATCTGCCATAATTTCGTAGCTAACAACAAATCTTTATTGTCAGCAAATTCAAAAGATGTCGCGCGTCTGATATGATATATCACTAATTGGTTAATATATATGAATAAAAAAATTCAAAGTTTTGGAGTTTTCTGAGTTACAAAAATGAGTTAATTTCTATTGTATTTTTATACATTTCTAATATAGGGTTCCACAATTTGTCTCATCAATTTCTAAAATCATTTCACCTAAAGCAAGAAGATAAAAGCCAGAAAGACGCAAGTGGTTACTGAGGAAGAAAGAAAATAGAGTGCAGGAAACTGATAAGACGTCACTGAAAAGAAAGCACAATAAAACATGATTCAAAGAAGAAAGAAAATGAAGACTGACGTTGCATTTAAATTCTTGTAACTTGTTTTTCTTTAATCTTCTTAGTTTTATTCTTAATTCGCATACTTAGAGCGTTTCTAGTTACATCGGCGAATGACATCATTCCTAAAGAAAAAACATGCCAGAAAGAAAAACCAGTGGATCACCAAAGAGATTCTTGGCCTGATGCAAAAAAACAAAAAAAAAAACAAAAACAAAAAAACAAAAAACGACAGAAAACGACGCTAAGATATGGAACAGAATATAGGACAAATAGGAAACGGAAGATCAAAATGGGACGCACTGAGGGCGGCTCTAGTGATAAGGGCGAGTGACATCAATCTTAAGGAAAAAAACACGCCAGAAGAAAAATGAGTGGATCACCGAAGAGATTCTTGGCCTGATGCAAAAAAACAAAAAACAAAAAGAAAAAAAAACGACATAAAACGACGCTAAGATATGGAACAGAATATAGGACAAATAGGAAATGGAAGATCAAAATGGGACGCACTCAGGGCGGCTCTAGTGATATCGGCGAGTGACATCAATCTTAAGGAAAAAAAAACACGCCAGAAGAAAAACGAGTGGATCACCGAAGAGATTCTTGGCCTGATGCAAAAAAAAAAAAAAAACAGAAAACAATGCCAAGATATGGAACGGAATATAAGAGACTACACAAGGAAATACGAAGCAAATGTAGACAGGCTAAAGAAAGATGACTCAACGACAAATGCGCCGAAGTTGAAGGAATGAGCGCAACAAATAATCGAGAAAGGCGCAAAAATGAAAGGAACTAACATGGCAAATGACATGTCCAGTAACAGGATGTATAAAAGCAAAAGATGGCACACTAATATTAGGAAATGAAAAAAATACTTCAGAGATGAGACGAGTGCATCGGATATCTTTTCCCCGACAACAGAGAGCAACCAACCATGCACGAAACTACGAATGGACCAGGAATAATAAAAACCGACGTGGAATCGGTAATGGCCAAATTGAAGAGAAACAAAACAGCGGAACCAGATGGGATTGTAATTGAGATGTTGCGGTGTCTAGAAGACTTTGGCGTCGACAGACTAACAGAAATAATAAAAGAAATCTACAATATACCGGAGGACCTAAGCAGATCAACCTTCATAACACTACCTAAGAAGCCAGGTGCAAAGGAATGTGAGCTCCATCGAACAATCAGTTTAATGAGCCACATAAAACTCATCATCCGGGTTCTGATGAACAGAGCGCGCAGCAGAATCGGCTCAGAGATAGAACAAGAACAATGTGGATTCATTAAAGATACAGGAACAAGGAATGCGATATTCATGCTCAGGATGCTATCTGAACGAGCAATACAAATGCAGAAGGACCTTTATCTGTGCTCTATAGACTATGCAAAGGCGTTCAATAAAGTACGACACAAGGATTTGATAGAGATGCTCAACAACTTCGACATTTTCGGAAAAGACCTTAGGATAATCAATAATCTATATGGGCAGCAAACCGCTTCAGTACGGATAGGAGGTGACCTCAGTAGATATGCAAAAATAGAAAGGGGTGTAAGACAAGGGTATGTTTTCCCACCAGATATTTTAACCTGTACAGCGAAGCAATTATGAGAGAAATAAAAGCCTTGTCAGGATTCGTCATCAGCGGCCACAATCTCGACAATATCCGATACGTGGATGACACAGTGCTGATAGCAGACACGGAAAGGAAATTCAGGAAAGAAAGTGAAAAGAAAGAACTGAGCATAGATAGACCTCAAGAAAATTGAATGCATGGTCATCAGCAAAAAGAGGAGCCCAATATGTCAATTACAAGTTGGAGAAACAAAAATAAAACAAATAAAAAAAAATTCAAATACCTGGGAACTATTTTGATAGAGGATGGAAAGTGTACCACGGAGATCCAAAGACGCATTGGCATGGCTAAAGACGCATTTCAGAAGCTAACCAGAGTACTGAAAGACAGAAAAATGTTACTAGAAACAAAGAAAAGAGTGCTGGATTGATATGTAATATCTGTCCTTCTGTATAGAAATGAATGCTGGACGATTTCAACAAAGATGAAAGAGAGGCTTGAGGCAACAGAAATGTGATTTTACAGAAGGATGTTGAGGATACCATGAACAGAGCACATGTGCAACGATGAGGTATTGGAAAGGATGCAAATGAGAAGAAAACTGATAAAAATATCAGTAAGAGACAAATGCGGTTCCTGGGACACGTAATGAGGAAGGAAGACCTGGAGACTTGATACTCACAGGTTGGATAAATGGAAGGAGAGACAGGAGAAAGCCGCACAAAACATACTTGTTATGTTGACGGGGCGGAGCTTAGATGAGATACCAAGAGAAAAATTATGGAAAGCGACAAGAGACAGAGACCATGATCGCCTACCCACTGAAGGGACACGGCACATGAGGTAGAAGAAGTTGTTTTTCATTGTAAAGCAAGAATCTGGAAGTGCAAAAAACTATTAGAAAAGAACTTACTGTTACATTTATGAGTTTCAACAAAAACAAAATGATGGACCTAACTGACAATCTAGTACTATACTTAAATTAATAAAGTCATGGTATCTAAGGAGAAAGCGCATCGGAACAGTTGCTATGAGAATGCTTATAGAAAAGATAGGCTTAGGGTGATGAGTAATGATTGAAGCGGATGTGCAAGGTTGGGACTGACATTAATTTCTTTGGATTTTGATCAGAATATCAAGGTCTATAACAGAAGCACCAGACCATACTTGGCAATAATATTCAGTGTACGCACATGGTAAAAGGGTGAAAGCGATAAGGCCTTAAAAGTAAAAACGCTTTTGTAATGGCTTTATGAAAGCGAAAAGTAAATAGAAATTAGACAATTTATATATGGACCGAAAACCAGGAAAATAGACCGAAATATATCTGCACAAAGGCAGGAAATAGATAGATAGATAGATAGATAGATAGATTTTAACTGATCAAAATAAATACGTAGGTAGGTAGGTTTAAACAGACCGAGATAGATAGATAGATAGATAGATTTTAACTAACCAACATAAATAGGTAGGTAGGTAGATAGGTAAGTAGATAAGTTTGAATAAACCAAGATAGATAGATACATAGATAGATATGAAATGATTGAGATATATATTAACAGAGATAGATAGATAGATAGATAGATAGATAGATAGATAGATAGATTAAGTATATATATGCACATATACAAATCTACCATCCGCCCGTGTATTGAATATTGCTGCCATGTCTGGTCGGGTGCCCCTGCTGCTCTCCTTGAGCTTCTTGACAAAATACAAAGGAGGATCTGTAACGTGGTTGATACTGACTTGGCAGACCGGCTGCAACCGCACTCTCACCGGCGTGATGTGGCTTCCCTGTACCTCTTCTACACGTACTTTCATGGCTTCTGCTCCGATGAGCTTAGATCACTGATGCCGCCTAAGCACGAATTTACACGAGATACTAGATTAGCAACTAGGTCCCACCCTTTTACAGTTAAACAAATAAGATGTAACCGTAAATTCTACTCCAACAGCTTCTTTTCTTGCGCTTCCCGCCTGTGGAACTCCCTTCCACAAGTCTGCTTTCCCGACAGCTACAATCTCCAGGTGTTTAAATGTAGGGTGAATAGACACCTCCTATCACACTAACTCCCAATTATTCTCAGAACACTCTCATATACCCAACCCTCATTCTCGGACTCCTTACCCGCCCATCACGCACCCTCTGACATTTCCTATATTTAATCATCCTTTCTCCACTCTATGTAGCCCCCTGCGCAGTAGTGGCAGTGACATGCCTTGCTCGGGGTGAAACGCTTATAAAATATATATATATATATATATATATATATATATATATATATATATATATAACAATTTGCGCTGTCAAACCCTGATTGAGCACTCTGGAAGAATGGTAGACTTTGAAAAACAGTAGCTACTCTGGCATCTACGCATCATTCATTCAGCAATGAATTAAAACACTCTCAGCTATTTGGCGTGTATAATGATAATATACAGGCTAAAAAGTTTGCCTCCTTCTACCGAGCGCCTGTAGCTCAGAGGTAGAATCGTCGACTGACGCCAATTTGGTCGGGTTTCAATCCTGGGTAAAAGGCAATCGAAGTCTAACCGTACTGACGAGCTGTGATACAGTAAAACAGATCTGTCTGCGGATGACTATATATATATATATATATATATAGATAGATAGATAGAGATGAAAAGTTTGAGATATGTATGAAGAAACTGAGATAGATAGATAGATAGATAGATAGATAGATAGATAGATTTTAACTGACCAACATAAATCGGTTGCTAGGTAGGTAGGAATATAGATAGATAGATAGATAGATAGATAGATAGATAGATAGATAGATAGATAGATAGAATTGAACTGACCAATATAGTTAGTTAGGTAAATTTGAACTGACCGAGATAGATAAATATGAATAAATTTAGATAGATAGATAGATAGATAGTCAGGCACAGAAGCCAGTAAATAGTTGAATATAAACAGACTACGATGGATATATAAAATTATAATTTTATCATGAAATAATGACATTCTCTTGAATTAGCTTTAAATTTTGAATTTTCATATTTAGATTTCGGTATTAAATAACGCATACGTGTTGATATGTGGCGTAACATAACAGCCAACCGACATGCTACTTTCAGTTTAATTAGACACATATGTTACAATATATATATATATATAGAGAGAGAGAGAGAGAGAGAGGGAGAGATAGATAGATAGAGAGAGAGAGAGAGAGAGAGAGAGAGCGACATACACACATGTTTTTGAAATACAATTCTGATCAATGATATACTCATTTTTTTAATCTCGAACTTTAAAGAAGATCAAACTGTTTGCACTTGAGTATTGTCAGAAGTGGATTTTGATGGCTTTTTACCGGGAAACGTTTTCTTCCTTGACGGATGGAAAGTTAATAGCCATAATAGTTTTGTATTTTACGTAAACATATTGAAATCTCTTTATCGTTAGGTTCGAATTGCTTTACCACAAGACCAGTGACGTTTTTTTTTTCTGTTGACTTTTTTCTTTTTTTTTTTTTTTACTCTTTCCTGTCCTCTTCTGGGCGCTGTTACCTTCTTAGGCTGTGTAAACAAAACCAAAAGATGTGACGTGGCATTCCCCAAACTTCATATATGAAAGGGTGGTGAAAACGCCTCAGTCTGACCCACTCCTTAAATTCTGACAAAATAAACAAACATCAGAACGTTTTGGTTAGGCCGAGAATTTTTCAACACCACTCGCGCCATCATAATTATAGATTATTACAAATTTTCTATATTTAGTGGGAAGAGTGTTCAGTATGAGGAAGGTGTGTTTTGAAAGTTAAAATTGAAAACCGGGTTCGAATTTCACCTTGGCAAATTATTCAGTGAGGTGACTTCATGATAATATCGCACTGGGAAGGTGATTCAGTTGGGTGGAATCGTTGAAAAGTGCCTGTAGACTGCACAAAAGGTTGACTCAAGCCTGGTGAGTGAAATTGGGTAGACGGATCTGTTAAGGAAGTAGTCGAGTGCCGCACGAAGACACAACTCACCTTGACCGAGGGGTGAGGGATCCACATTTCTGGCCTTAAGCTAGATTTAAGTTACGCTTAGAAAATCACTTTTGGTTACCTCTCAGTGCTGCAATAGTTAACAAGCTTATCTTGCTAGATCAGTAGATGCTCCAAACTTTCGGCCTAGTGCCACATCTAATCTACGCTTAGAAAGTCATCACCGTGATCGGGAAATTGTGCGTTCTGGCCTTGGTCAAGCAATTAATCCTGCCAGATTATTTGTTCTATCCCACCAAAACTCTAACTAACGTCCGCTAGGTAGTCAGTCAGTTAAGTGCCATACGTGATACACGCTTGGGCGATCATGTCTCGAAAGAGACATGACTGACTGAGCAGAAGATTATCCCGCAGTAGGTTGCCATTGCTTTCTGCGGTAGACTGGCTGCCGACCAAGGCTATAGAACCCAATCTGTCCTGCTATTTAACCCATAACTGGAAGGAAGAGACGGATTAATACCTTTCCCAAGGGTATTTGCGCGTAAGTGAATACAATGGATTCAGCTACGTAGAGTTGCATTAAAAAGCACAATTTAGATTTGTGGGTGTTGAAAAAACACAAGTGAACAAGCGTCTGCAACAAGGATTAGCTAGACACCTTTACGGCCAACAATAGTCTAGAAAGAAATCAACGGATAAGGCGAGAAATTGTCAGTCACAGTACATTATTGATTTTCTTTTATCTATCTATCTATCTATCTATCTATCTATCTATCTATCTATCTATCTATCTATCTATCTATTGCAGTCTGTTATCTATCTATCTATCTATCTATCTATCTATCTATCTATCTATCTATCTATCTATTGCAGCCTGTTACTTATCTATCTATCTATCTATCTATCTATCTATCTATCTATCTATCTATCTATTGCAGCCTGTTACTTATCTATCTATCTATCTATCTATCTATCTATCTATCTATCTATCTATCTATCTATCTAAGTTTTAATTGTTGCAGTTAACGGGAAGCCTTCATAAACCGTTTCAACAGAAGTCATTAATACGTACACGTTTTTCTAATATCCATGGGCGGAACCATGATTTGAGATGTTTTGATTTAATTCCTTGAGATACTTGTTTTAAATATGGTGGCACACGATGCATGCATTTTGCTTCGCGCCCCGCCTAATCGTCTTATGACAAGTTGCATCTAATTAACCATCCGTGGTATCTTTCATCATTTCGTGACTCCGATAACAATAACTTTGAAAAAAATTAAGTAAAAGAACCATCTTGTACCTAGACTATAAATATATTAGAAAAAACAGTTAAAAAAAATTAACTATTCCGTATTGATTTTCTTTTATCTATCTATCTATCTATCTATCTATCTATCTATCTATCTATCTATCTATCTATCTATCTATCTATGTATTGCAGCTTTCGCTTCACCAGGTCTGCTGCTGATATGCTCACGACCATCACTGAGTATATACACCAGGCCCTTTAAACAAAAACAGCGAAGCCCGAACGGTGGCCCTTGACATCTTCAAAGCGTTTGATAGAGTCTAGCCTTCTGGCCTTCTATGCAAGCTGCAGTGCTATGGTATAACTGGACAATTATTTGACCTAATCCAATCCTTTCTTTCAAACCGTACAATGAAGGTGGTATTGAACGAACAAGCCTCCCAATACTATCACATGAATGGGGCGTGTCCCTCAAGGCTCTATTCTCGGTCCTACGCTTTTTCTTATCTATATTAACGATCTCCCTGACGTAATAAGATCCCAAGTGGGCATATATGCTGACGACACTACGGTTTACTCTCGTCTCGATCAAAAATCTACCGAGGTTGAAAAAGCAAACCTTGCTGCCGAGCTTGAAAAAGACCTCCAATATGAGGTAAGAAATGGCTCGTAAATTTTAATGTTTCCAAAACGAAGCTGCTATCTAATAACCACCACAGACAATCGTTCCTCCCGCCCATTAACATGGATCAGTCTTCTCTCCCTGAAAGCGAAACACTGCGCCTCCTCGGGTTAACTCTCACACCAGATCTCAAGTGAAATAACGATATAGAATCCATAACTAAATACGTTGCTAAGAAAGTCGGTTCTCTGTGTAGGGCCAGGAAGTTTTTCCCATCCCAAACAATCCTGTACATATACAAGTCCGCCCGTGCATTGAGTATTGCTGCTATATCTGGTCCGGTGCTCCTGCTATCCACTTAGGTGTCCTCGACCGAATCTAACGAAGAATCTGTAATGAGATCGATCCCGACTTGGCAGCTACGATACAGTCGCTTTCTCACCGACGCAGTGTGGCTTCTTTGTGTCTCTTCTACAAATACTTTCACGGCTTCTGCTCCGATGAACTTAGCTCACTGGTACCTCCTATATACGAATTTCCTCGAGCCACAAGATTAGCTACTAGGTCCCACTCTTTTACTGTGAAACCAATAAATTGTAAAGGCAAATTCTACTCTATTAGCTTCTTTTCTTGAACTTCCCGCCTGTGGAATTCTCTTCCGCATACTTGCTTTCCTGACAGTTACAATCTCCAAGAATTTAAATGTAAAGTCAATAGTCATCTCCTGTCTTACTAACTTATATCCTCTCTCTCATGCTTTTCTACATCCACCCCACTCTCATCGGTACTCTCTTCCCCCTCAAATTCTCTTCCTGACACCCTTTGCAACCTCTCACTCTTCATAACATTCCTCCTATGTAACCCCCTGCACAACAGTGGCAGTAAAATGTCTTGCTTGGAGCGATACGATTAATATATATATATATATATATAAGCACGGGAAATTTAAGAATTCTGAAATAATGGTGATGACATTTCAGCGGAAATATTTAGATGGTAGGACATAGATACATATATATATAGAGAGATATATGAAAAAATATTCGCGGCTAGATTCATTGTCTGGTAGAATTTAGCCCTTAAGTTTAGAAGTTAAATTTATTGATGTCATCAGCGCTTATAACAGGCCATAAAAACTTCCTAAGCCGACTAAACATAGAAATGAATACAATATGGGAACCGGTAATATGGCGTGCTAGAGATAATGATTAACTTAAAAGATTGCAATATGAGCTCTGGAAAAAATGATTATTGAAACATAAGGTTTTTAAGTCCCGAAAATTCATACACTGATGTCTTCAAGGACTTATGGCCCTCTGGCTATAATGTGGTTAATGTTGCAAGTTCACTATCTAGCCACAGCAATGGTGAACAAATCTTTGAGAGATGAGTAAATATTGTAAGAAAGTTTATATTCTAAATTGATCGTTCTGTTCAAATGTTGCAAATGCATGTAAGAAAAACTATTATTTTATTTGGAAGAAAAAATAAAAATAAATGGAAACTTCTATAGCTAAGGAATTTGTTATTTGCAATGACTAACAAATTAGGCCTTTTAATCATTTAAATTAGAGATTACAACCATATCTTATTGAAACCCTAGTTCTCATTCAAAGTCAAACAATGTTGAACCTGGTCAATACCTAGAAGGGTGAATGCTTGGGAATACCAGGTGCTGTAAGCTTAGATGTGTAGGCAAAGTCATAGATAACTGCGTGGAATTGGAATTTGGAGAGTCATTTTCCAAATCTTTATTGCTATATTCACAACGTTTCGGTCATATGCCCTCAAGTGGATACAGTGTTGGTTAGTTCCAGTGACTTAACCTAAAGAGTTGTGAGTTCAATACCTGGCAACAGCATTGGTAAACAAATAACTTAGTTGAGTTAAAGGGAAATAACTATGACCTTCAGAAGTGGCATGTCACATGGAACGAGAATTATATAACTCACTGATCGAAATAAAGGGTTCAGTTCAAATTTTCAAGCACCTGAAGAAGGCTGGAACATACAATGGCCGAAACGTTGTGAATATGGCAATATATAGGAAAACAACAGTCTGAACAATGTAAATAATGTAAGAAAGTTAATATTGTACAATAGTTAGTTCTGTACAAATGTTGCAAATGCATGTAAGAAAAGCTATTATTTTATTAGGAAAAAATAAAGATAAATGAAAACTTCTATAGCTAAGGAATTTTTTATTTGCAATGACTAACAAATAAGGCCGTTTAATCATTTTAATTAGAGATTACAACCATATCTCATTGAAACTCTAGTTCTCATTCACAGTCGAGCAATGTTGAACCTGGTCAATACCTAGATGAGTATTTTATTTGGAAGAAAAAATGAAATGGAAACTGTTTTTTTTTATTGCTAATGAGTTTGTTATTTGCAATGACTAACAAATTAGGCCTTTAGACATTGTAATTAGAGATTACAACAATATCTCACTGAAACCCTGGTTCTCGTTCAAAGTCAAGCAATATCGAACCTAGTCAAAACCTAGATGAGTATTTTATTTGGAAGAAAAAAATGAATATAAATGGAAACTGTTTTTTTATTGCTAATGAGTTTGTTATTTGCAATAACTAACAAATTAGGCCTTTCAAACATTTTAATTAGAGATTACAACCATATCTCATTGAAACCCTAGTTCTCATTCACAGTCGAGCAATGTTGAACCTGGTCAATACCTAGATGAGTATTTTATTTGGAAGAAAAAAATGAATATAAATGGAAACTGTTTTTTATAGCTAATGAATTTGTTATTAGCAATGACTAACAAATTAGGCCTCGAAATAAAGTGTTCGGTTCGGAAGAAGTCGCTAGGAACGTACAACGACCGAAACATAATAAATATGGCAATAAAGATGAGGAGAACAATCCACTTGCGGTATTATGAACTTGAAGGTAGTTTCGATAGTGATCCTTCATTGGCTGGACATAAAAAGAACTTATATAATAGATCGACGTGCCAAAATGTTAATGACCATGCGCAAAGCCCTTTGCGAAGCAACGATATCAGTTACCAAAAATAGCAAACGCTGTTCGTAAACTTGTAATGCGGTTCTATGACGTCACACCGCGTGAGAGCTCAAAATTATAACAAAACAGGATCATTTTATGTCAACACAAGATAAAATCGTCGCTGATGGTGGATGTTTTTATGTTAATGTCCTTGTAACCTCTCTGAAGATGACTCATGTGAACTGAAAGCTTAAAACCAACTTAATAAAAAAATTATCCAAATGTTGGAGAATTATTTGTCTTTATTTTCACCTGAAATTAAAGTCAAAGTACGATGTTTAGAATGGCTCATGATTAAACATAATAGACATTCATTGTCTCTTATATTTAACACTATATGTTTAGAAAATTATCTGCTGACTCAATACACTATATATATATATATATATATATATATATATATATATATATATATATTAAATTTAGAGAAAAACAAAATTTCGAAACCGCAAGTGTTCTAGAAAATTTATCAGTGTAGATAGAGCTGAGAATGGAAAAATCTCAAGGTTATGTGTTTTTGCCAAATTTAATACTTACTGAAAAGGCCTTGGGACTCGTACCGCTGTTCTTGTTATTAAATCTTTCAATACTTCTTGGGAAAGAAACGAGCAGACAGTTTATAAAACCTGAAACTGGAAGAAAGGTCACATAAGAACACAATTATTTATTGCCTCAAGTAGTTGTATACAATCAATGAAAAGACTTTGTATTTTAACTGATAAAAAGTTCTCTCGAGTTTTGAATAAAATTGTTTTCAGAATCTAATAAGCGGGGGTTGGAATAAGCAGGATGATTGGAAAAAAATCTGACAGGAGATTTATGGTGAGTGTACAATTTAGTTTATTTGAAAGAAGGAATATTATATTAATATTATATTAATATTATATTAATATTATATTAGGCTGTCACACATGAAATGACGCACTTTATAAGAAATTAATAAAACACTTCTGGAATGTTAAATAACTAATTTATTTTGTTGAAGTAGGTATCATGTTGATGAATGACTATTCTTTAACGAACATCTAAATTCTTGATCACGTCTTTAAAACCATCATCCTAAAACAGTTCAAATGCTTCGAGTACCTCTTCCTTATGCGAGAATTTTTTATTGCGCATGAAAAGGTCAAAACGCTAAAATATTTGATAATCAGTAAAAGGGAATATGGAGGATGAGACAAAATTTTATAATTAGGGCAATGCAGCTTTTCGACAGTTGGTTAAGAAGCGTGTTACCGTCCATTGTCGTGTAGCAAAATTGTGCCATCATTATTCACACGTCAAGGATGTTTCTTTACAAGTTTTTTGTGCATACACTCAATTTCTCCACAATATGATGTTGCTGTTATTGTTTTCTCTTCACACTAAAATGAATAATGAATAGCCCCTTTGAAAGACCACCATGCTGTAAACATTAGCTTTTTAAGGTGTAGTGGAGGTTTTGGGTATTACTTTCGTTATTCACTTGCAACTAATAGTCTACACTCATACTGTTGTCAAAGAGTATCCATTTATCACCGGATGTAATGATTTGATGCAAAAATGGTTCTTTTTTTCCAGTTTGTTCTTATAAAGTAAGATTTTTTTAATCATATCACTCCGAGCAAGGCGGTAACGCCACTGAAGCGCAGGGGGCTACGTAAGAGTGAAAAGATTGGAAAAGAGAGAGCCGGAAACCACATCCTAAGCAGGGAACAAGGGATGAGCCTCTTCACCTGTTCAATAGACGTGGGTGGAGTGTGAACCGGGCGATAGTTTAGTCTATCTACTCCAATTGAGGAAAAAATAAACAAAAGAGTGAAAAGATTGGAAAAGAGAAAAACCGGAAACCACACCTTAAACAGGAACCAAGGGATGAGCCTCTTCACCTGTTCAATAGACGTGGGTGAAGTGTGAACCGGGCGATAGTTTAGTCTATCTACGCCAATTGAGGAAAATAAATAAAAGAGTGAAAAGAATGGATAATAGAAAGCCGGAAACCACATCCTAAGCAGGGAACAAGGGATGAGCCTCTTCACCTGTTCAATAGACGTGGGTGGAGTGTTTTACTTGATATGTTTTCATTCTAAGCATTTTCATTGAGTTTATGAGTAAGGATATATTGAAAGAAAAATTGTCTGGAAAGAAAAAGAGTCAGGAATAAGTCAAGAAGTTTTTTTTTTATATACTAAGACGGTTATTTCGTTAGACGATCTGATTAACAACCAAGCAAAAACCGCGCCATTTTCTATGTGACAATCTAATATGAGCATACAGCAAATTATTTAATCAGAGTGAAAACAATTTCTTTTGATATGAAATTTTTAGGATTAGGTGTTATTGTTATTCACAATCAGGCTCATATCCTAATCTTTCTTGTTACTGGGTACGCAATAACCGATCAATACCAAACAAGGACTAGATGAGATATCCCTGGATATCGTTCA
This sequence comes from Ascarosepion bandense, assembly GCA_037127315.1. Taxonomy (NCBI): domain Eukaryota; kingdom Metazoa; phylum Mollusca; class Cephalopoda; order Sepiida; family Sepiidae; genus Ascarosepion; species Ascarosepion bandense. Next base: position 1,288,120 of record JBBBDQ010001102.1, on the reverse strand, counting down.
GTAGAACGAGAACAATATACCCAAGTAGAAAGGTAGATAAAGGGTCCAGTTCAAAATTCCCTGATGGATACCCGAATCGACGGACAGCTGATGAAGGCCGGAGGGCCCAATGTCCAAAGCGTCGTGATAGCAGCAACAAAAATTAGAAAAATTGTCTGCATGTAAATGACGTCTATAATCTTCTTTAAGCGTTGGTTAAAGTAATCTAGTGACTTCACCCAAAAGGTTGCGAATTCAATACCTGGCCACAGCAGAAGTGAGCAGAAAATTAGAGAGTTGAGTTACAAAAAGGAAATAAGAGAAACTGAGATATCAAGAAAAGGCATGACATGTAGAACTAGAACAATTTACCCATATGGACAAAATAAAGGGTTAGGTTCAAAATTCTAACGTATATCACCTGATGAAGGCCGGAGCGTACAATCATCGAAACGTCGTGAATGTGACAATAAAGATAAGGACAACAGTCCGAGTAATGTACATAGTATAAAGAAAACGATAAAAGAATCCTTACACGAATAAAATATGTTTTGATTTTTTATGATTCCTTTAAGTTTTTTACATGTGCATAAATTATAATTTGAATGAAGTTTTAGTATCTGTATTAAATCAGATTCAAAATTCTAAATGTGCATTTTCTTAAAATAATTTTTTTTCTTGGAAGTTTCCACAGAATCAGCAACAGATAAAATAAGAGCAGGAGTTTGAATTAATAAACGGGGAGGGTACGAGTGTTACAGTACGGGGGGTACTTTTCGGGGCTGGTTCAATAGCACGTGGTAGGATGTCCCTGCACAGGATCAATTACTGCGTATGTCCATGAGCTTATAACACACGATAAATTCAAACTATAAATCACTTTTTTTGATTATTGATCACTTTAAAGCATGTTCTTTTCTCAGCTATCTGTTATAAATTATTTTAAAAGAACGAATAAACAAATAAATGGAACGTTAGAAGGTCAAAAATATTATTTGAATTTGTTATGATTCTAATTAACTTTTAGAATTGCAGGAATTATAATTTGAATGAAGTTTTAGAATATTTATCAAATCAGTTTCGCAATTCTAAATTATCATTTTCTTAAAATTTCCACGAAAATCAATACCCGCTTGTGAGAGGGGGTTGGAGTATGAGCACAAGGGTTGGAATGTAAAAATAAACAATAAGATGGGGGGTATATTGATTACAAACCTGACTGTGCATGTCGCTTCAAATTCTTTGTAAAGAGATATGTTTTGGGAATTTTTCTTCTTTGTTATGCCATGTTCATTAGGTTGTAGGTGACCATGGCTCTCCACAATTTCTATCCTTTGTAAATCGAATCTATGTTTGTATTCTTTCTGTTCCGGTACCCCCTTTTCTGGAACCTATTTACACGAGCTCTATAGGTTGGTTACTTGACATTTCTCTTTCACTGTCTTGGCAATCTTTGGCTTTGATTCTGATATTTCATTATATATATATATATATATATATATATATATATATATATATTTATGTGTGTGTAAAAATATACTCAGTTATGATTTGAGATTAAGGGCAGGATGGTTAAATAAAAAGAAGACAAGAGGAAAACTATTTAACTCGTCTACGCGTTTCATCCTGTGATGAAGAGGCTCATCCATTATTTCCTGTTTAGGATGTGGTTTCCGGTTTTTCTCTTTTCCAATCTTTTCACACTTTTTTAAAAATTTTTATTTTTCAATTGGAGTAGATAGACTAAACGATCGCCCGGTTCACACTCCACCCACGTCTATTGAACAGGTGAAGAGGCTCATCCCTTGTTTCCCGTTTAGGATGTTGTTTCCGGTTTTCTCTTTTCCAATCTTTTCACTCTTACGTAGCCCCCTGCGCATCAGTGGCGTTTTCGCCTTGCTTGGGGTGATATGATTAAAGAAAAAATGGACTTTATAAAGGCAAAAAGACGAAATGAGCTTTATTCTAAATTACGTATCAATAAACAAACAGTATTGGCAACTATAAAAACGCTCACAAATCATTCAAAAAGATTAACAGTATATTTTAGTTTTAGAACGATAAAAACAAATAACGCCCCAGGAATATTTGGTGAGGTATATAAGGGGAAAATCGTTACTATCCACAAGATATATATATATATATATATATATATATATATATATATATATATATATATATATAAACTATATTTGCCTTCCTGTGACTATAACTGTTGTCGATTCCGGATGATGAACCGCACAAAATAATGAACAACAAAACAGATATGGAGATAGAAAAGTAGGTTATATTGAACGTAACATACAAACTAGAACGTCGTTTAGTAAATCCAGGGATACTAATAGTAAGAAATAAATATATACAAGTCTTGAAGTGAAGTCGTAGGAAATAGTATATCCGTGTATATTATTCTAGCTGAGTGAAGCTCGGAGCTAGTCTGGTCTTTGGGTAACTTCAGCATCTCTTGGAACTCTTCGATAACTGTAACGGATCTCTACGATTACTCTCCACTGCCAACTGCAACTGCAACTACTGTTCTTTCTATAGCAGGAGTATATGTACACTCAGTCAAGTCCATTATCATATCCAAAAAGAGAAGATCCCACAACAATAACGATGTTTTATAACTTATACTGGATTTTGATACTTTCTCATCATTAGTCTTCTTCTCTTATGTGCTATGACCCATCAGGAAGTAGGCGATCATGGTCCTTCATATCTTTCTTTCACTTGTAGTTCTTAATATATTTTCTCTTGTTATTTCTCCCAAACTCTGCTCAACTATGTATTTGCTGAAGCCTATCAAGTATGTCACGCGTTGTTTTCATCTATCTTTCTTTTCTTCTATCCGTTCCGTGACTATCAGATTTTCCAAGCTTTCTTTCCTCATAATGTGTCCCAAAAATTTCAATTGGCTCTTCCTGATATTAAGTATAAGTTTTCTTTTTGTTTCCATTCTTCGTCGTTGCTCACATGTTCGGTTTATGGTATCCTCAGCATCCTTCTGTAGAACCAGATTTCATCCGCTGCCATATAGGAGGACATATATCAGTTCAGTACTCTTTTATGTTTGAAACTCCAAAAACTATCTTGTATTGCTGCCACATATGGTCTGATGCTCCTGTTATATATTTAGAGATCCCTGAAAAAATCCAAAGAATCTGCAATAACGATGGTCCTTACTTGGCATTTCGGTTTCAGTCCCTTTCCCACTGCTATAATGCGGCTTTTTCTATAAATACTTTCATGGTTATTGCTCAGATGAACTCTCTGCTATGCTACCTAAACTTTATGAATTTAACTGCAGTACTAGCTGGATGAACATTGTGGTGCAGTGAATATCGACTCAGAACGAGAAATTGGAGAGCCGAGTTCGAATTTCATTTGAATTCGTTGCATTTACCTACTCGCAAATACTCTTTGGAAAGTTATTAATCCGTCTCTTTTCCTTCCAGGGTTAAATAGCAAGACAGATTGGATTCTATAGCCTTTGCTGGCAACAAGTCTACAACAGAAAATAATGGCAACTTACTGCGGGAAAATCTTCTGCCCAGTCAGTCATGTTGGGTGATCATGTCTTTCAAGATATGATCGCATAAGCGTGTATAACGTATGATAACACGGTCTCATCCATTTACTGTTGAATTGGTTAAATGTAACTGTAAGTTCTATGGAAAAATATTTTTACTCGCACTTCTCAATTGTGGAACTCGCTTCCTGCTCTATGCTTTCTAGGCAACTTTGATATTTGAAAATTTAAATGCGATGTCAATCGTTATCTTGATTCAATCACACTCAATAACCACCCCTGCGTTTCAGTGGCTTTGTAGCGTTGTTTGGGGTGAAGTGATAAAAATATATAATAATTCAAAGTGCCCAAAATTTACTAATATTTTCAACAAAAACAATAACAACAACAAAAAACAATTATGACGAGAAGTTATAAAAAAATATAAAATGAAATGTTTGCTGAATGTTCTGCAATGATTATATTGGGTCAAAATTAATCCCTTTTTCTTATCAAATTCATACTTAAAAATAAACTACAATAATATTTTATTCAATTATATAGCCACCATTTTTCGCGATGACTTATTACCATTTGTCATTCCAGCTCTTTAACACCTTTTGAGAAAAATTTCGCTGGTTTGATGTGAAAAACTTCCGACAAATACTTGAATCATATTCTTTAGACAATACAAAAGTGTGTCACAGCGATCCACAAATTAGCAATCGGTTTGTACAAAGCCAAGAGAATATGATGGATTAGGTAGAACAGACTAACCGAGTTCCACATCTTTTTCTTGTGTTATTCTTCATCTATGGAGTCTTGCATTGTTAAGAACAACATTTTTTCTTTAATCCACTGTTTGCGCTACTTGAAAAAAGTAAGAATATTAGTATATTTCAAATGTATGTTCAACTGTCTGTAACTTATGAATAGTCAATAGGATGAATTTGATTCCCTAAAAAGGGAATCACTTCTGACTCAACCTAACAGATTTAGAAGTCATTCAACCATTTTTTTACGAGTTGCTGTATTTCTTTATATGAAAGCGACAGCACACCACCCAGGATATATTTTCTAAATTTATACTTACTGCTTAATTTCTGTTCACCATCCCTTTTCATGATATCATACTTGAGGAACCTAAGGAAGCCATGAGTTAAAAACAAGTCGAACATTTTCGTATGGCGGACCATATATTTATAGGCAGAATGGTATACTGTTATTCCCACGGATGTGTTCAAAATAACTGAAAGGAAGAATAACAGGGAAGTCAGTCAGATAAGTGACATACGTGACACACGCTTGGGCGATCATGTCTCGAAAGAGACATGACTGACTATGTAAAAAAAATTCCAACAGTAGATTGTCATTAGTTTCTGCGGAAGACTTGTTGCTAACCAAGTCTATAGAACCCAATCTGTTCTACTATTTATCCCATAACTGGAGAGAGAAGTGACGAATTAAAATTTTTCCAAGGGTATTTGTGCGTAAGTGAATGCAATGAATTCAACTGGAATTCAAACTCGGCTCCTCGATTTATCTTTCCGAGCTAATATCTACTGCACCACAAGGATGGGGAGTAGAAACTGAAGTTGCTGACATATATTAAGGTGAATTTAGTTGGAATTGCTGAAAAAAAAAGGAATACAAAAGACACAAGACAGAGATAAAGAAACAAGTATTAATTATTATGGCAATAACAGAGAAGAAAAGTCCTTGCAAAACTAGTTGTGTTTGCGGCTTTAGAAATCCAACTATGAAATGTTCTTTAACGTCCAAATAAATTAGACGGCTCTTAGAATGTTCAAAGTAACTTCAAATAAGGAGAGGACATTTCTTACCTGTTGTTCCTTGCTAGAACATTTGGAAAAAAGAGGAAGATAGAAGGATTTTTGCATTGAGCTCGCCAAAATTAAGTGTCCACTGATTGGTCAAGGAAAATCGTCTTAGCCAATCAAACAGGACCATTTAGATTAGGGGTGGGTGAGAAGAGAAATTATGTGGGAGAAGTCGTAGTAAACCCTTTTTTAAAAATATTGCCCTCTTGGTTAGGTTCTTAGGTCGAGTGAATATAAATTTTGACATAATACTGTTCTATTTTCTTTCTTCAGCAATATGGGTATTGAGGAGCTGCATATCTTGAAATAATCTCGAATCGTCTTGTTATTTGATGTACATAGCACTGTAAAAATGTTATAGTCTAATCGATATATTAATGCCTACAATAAACTTGTCTCTTAATCTGTAACTCCCTACCTCGAGTGGCTTCCCTGCTTTTCAGAGTGAGAAACTCACTGTAAAAATATAATTAAAATAAAATAAAGTATGAACGCAGCTTATTATGCAAAGGAGTAAGAGGGTACAAATAAAAAAGATTTAAAATTGAAATGTTTTTCCACTTGGCTTAAGTAAACGTTAAACTTATGAAAGCGTTAGCGCCTTCTATAGCTTTTTAGTCTATTTTCTTCAGCGTGTCTGATGTCTTTTCCGTCTATCCTGGAATAATTTATGAGGTAATAAGGGAGCGTGACGTACGTGCTAACTAATGGACAATCAGAATTGCCATATGAAAGATTATGAGTGGCCGTGTTTCTTTTTGAAAAGCGTTTGTTCCTCATTATTATTTAATGGTATAAACCCGACGAAAGCGGAAGAAGCCATCGGAGAAAAGGTATTAATAACTGCCAGTATAGGGCCAAATATTCGAACAATGATAACTATTTATTCATTTGCTCATTTTTCTTTCTTTGGTGCATCGCACTGTGACATTTGTTTTATTTCTCATTGATCGTCTGCTTTTATCAACTGTTCGTGTCTTCCTTTCATTGTGCAAAACTGAGTGATTTTTTTCTTCATATTACTTCTCTAGGGGCATTTTAGCAAAATATATCGTCTTTCCTTTCTTAATTATGCCTTTTAAAATTCCCGATTTTCTTCAGCCTTCTTTTTCTGAAATTCTTTTTTCGTTTTCTATCAATTACGCCCACCTTCCGTTTATAATAAAGTTTCCTCGTTTCATTCAAATCAGTTCTCTCTTTCCTATTTTTTTTAAAATCTAATTTCATGTTCTCTTTTTCAAGAACTCTAAAACTATATTCCCTTGCTACCCCCTAAGAAAATAGCAAAGGAAATCATGTTACAGTTCCCTCGGATCCATGAGATTTAAACTTTCCCATTCCTTGCTTACGCCTTAGGGAGCAACAGAAAATGTAGTAATGATCTTGGATAAAATCTTTCCCCCCCTGTAACTTAATTCCGGAAGTTGATGCCACAAGTACAATTTCACCTCCCTTGTAACGAAAAATCTTGTAAGACGAATTATTTTTTAAACTAGAAAGACCCGCGAAAATTTAACGGTTTTCCTATTTGAATATCACGATGAATCTTCGTTCTTAAATTTTAGGATTGAATAACCTCATAAGTGCTATGACAATAAAATATCTGGGGAATTTTCCCTTTCACACTGTTAAATATTTGAGCTTAACGACAGAATATTGCAATAACAATCCTAAATATGAATGTTGGTCATTATTTTATGAAGTGTCTAGAAATGAAATGGAAATATTTGAAATTGAGAACTTTTTCTACTTCACTGAAATTTCTATCTTACTTATTTTCTTTCTTTCATTCGTTTTCTCACTAAAACCAAGTAGCGTCACTGTTATGTATTTTGTTTTACTACTTATTCAAAACGTAATCGTAAATTATTTATTAGGTATTGGAGGGAAACGTTAAACACGTCTATCTTCCTTTCGCATACTACACTGCATAATATATTTTTAATTTCTATTTCATTTTTTAATGTTGCAATTACGGTGTCCTCAAACGGTTCATCATTTTTTTTCCTGTCAATCATTAAAATCCATCCGCATGTCTTCATTTTTTGGACGGTTTTAATTTCATCCTAAATTCGTAATTTAATAAAATGGTTCACCAGCGTTGCAATCTCTTTGCTGTCTGCGTAATAATTCGTTTTTTCGCAAATATAAATTGATAATAAATTTCTGTTATTTGACCTTTTTTTTTTTTAATCATATCACCCCAAGCAAGGCGATAACGCCACTGATGCGCAGGGGGCTACGTAAGAGTAAAAAGATTGGAAAAGAGAAAGTCGGAAACCGCATCCTAAACAGGAAACAAGGGATGAGCCTCTTCACCTGTTCAATAGACGTGGGTGGAGTGTGAACCAGGCGATAGTTTAGTCTATCTTCAACCAAAAATTTCTTTCGTGTATAAATTTGTGAGCCATTTTTACTGCAAATATTATCACTAACGCTTCTTTTTCGGTCTGGCTGTAGATTTTTTTTTCTGAGAGGCCACTTTCATGTTACCGTCATCATGTTTACTGCCCCTATACCAAAATAACTAGCATCTGAAGTCAATTTTGGGATTTTAGTTCGCTAACTATAAGTCTAACATTAGTATTTTTTTTCTTCAAACGCTTTCTGGCACTTACCAGTCCAGTTCCGTCTTTTTTAAGCAAATTGTTCAGTGGAGCTCTCAAGTTCTGCATATTAGGTACATAAATTTGATAATAGTCTCAGAAAGGCTTGTAACCTAGTAACGTTTGTTGAGGGAATCATTTTTTTAATTACACTTGATCACGACTGATCTGGTTGATGACCATATGTGCGTTGTGGTGTATTGGATATCAGCTCGGAACAAGAAATCGGGGAGCCAACTTCGAATTCCAGCTGAATTCATTGCATTCACTTACGCGCAAATTCCCTTGGGAAAGGTATTAATCCGTCTATTCCTTCCAGTTATGGGTTAAATAGCAGGACAGATTGGGTTCTATAGCCTTGGTCGGCAACCAGTCTACCGTAGAAAGCAATGGCAACCTACTGCGGGATAATCTTCTTCCCAGTCAGTCATGTCTCTTTTGAAACATGATCGCCCAAGCGTGTATCACGTATGGCACTTAACTGACTGACTTAATTTTAGGCAAAAATAATTCGCAATTTTCCTCACTGAGTTTAAACTTGTACTCTGGTATTTTTTTAAAAACTGTTTTGATATGTTGTTCCTTGGATTCACTTTAAATTAATATCTCATCCAGATAAAGAACTGCGAAATCAATCTGTAAGCATGTTATTCATAGCTTTTGTTGAAATATAACCGGAGCCACTTTTATATTCAGTCAGAAGAAAGTAATACAATACTTTATGCATATTTTGGCGACGGCCTTTTTTCACTTGAAATTTCTCATTCAATTTAGAACAGCGACCAAACTCATTCGACAGAACATCCGGAAAACATTTTTTCAGTTCTTCCTTTAAATTTTCGCTGTTTATTTTTTTCTTTTTTACTGGTCGCTTGTCCACTTATTTTTGCAATAGACAAATGGATATGAACGTATATAAAGGTAGATCAGTGCAATGTAGCTTTATAAAGGAACCAGTTTTTCAGAAAATTATTAAATTTATTGTACTTATTGATTTTTCGAAATCGAATATTGAAAGATAATAGGAAACCATGCAAAGGAAATTTTTCTCTTTCTCTCTTTCTTTTTTGCTCTCTTTATATATATATATATATATATATATGGTAGTAGACTTTGTAAACAGTAGCTACTCTGACATTTACGCACCGCTCATTCGATAATGAATTGGAGCACTCTAGCTAATGGGCGTGTTTATACGCGCTAAAAAGCCTGCTTCCTTTTACTGGACGCTCGTGGCCTAGGGGTAGAATCGCCGACTGACGCCAATTCGGTCGGGTTTCTAATCCTGGGTTAGGAAGCGACTGGAGTCTAAGCCATACTGATGAGCTGTAATACAGCGAAACAGATCTGTCTGCGGATGACTATAGTATATATGTATATATATTTTATAATCGTGTCGCCCCAGCAAGGTATTTTACTGGCACTGCTGAAATAATACCATCCAGTCAGTACAGAAAAAGTTTGTCGTATTTTTTAACACATAAGCCATGTGGCTTCATTAATTATTGGTGTATCAATACAAGTGTCGAGTTGCATTTTTAGATACACATTATTTATTTTCTCATACAGAAATTTTCTTTGGTTTTCTCGGATTATCTTTTCATCGCAACGCTGTGAACGATTTTTTTTTCTTTGAGAACTTTTCCTTGCTTTAGTTTTACAGTGTGATATTTTATGGCCTACTTTTCCGCACTTGTAGCATTTCAAATTTTTAAAGGGACAGTTGTCTTTGTGATGTAAACTTCCTCATCTCAAACATGGAATAATGTTTTCCACATTTTTCTCTCACTTGTATATATGGACATTATTTTTCTTCAGTTTTTTCGGCATCGAGTCTTCGATTCTAAAATTCCCCCACATTTCTTATTGTTTAAGTTTATTATGCTGCTTAGGATGTGCGTTGTGGTCCAGTGGATATCAGCTCGGAACGTGAAATCGGGGAGCCGAGTTCGAATTCCAGTTGAATTCATTGCATTCACTTACGCGCAAATACCTTTGGGAAAGGTATTAATCCGTCTATTCCTCCCAGTTATGGGTTAAATAACAGGGCAGATTGGGTTCTGTAGCCTTGGCTGACAACCAATCTACCGCAGAAAGCAATGGCAACCTACTGCAGGATAATCTTCTGCCCAGTCAGTCATGTCTCTTTCGAGACATGATCGCCCAAACGTGTTTCACGTATGGCACTTAACTGACTGAAGCTGCGTTAGAATTTTCACCATTATTTTTGCGTCTTTTTTCGCCGTTAATCCTTGAACGAAAATCAACCTTTAAACGTATCCGGAGTCAGTTCATTTAATGTAAATCTTTCACACATCTTGTTAACAATTTCAGCATATATGACAAAATCGTCTTTTTTTGTCAATTTCATACACAATATATCTATAGAGTTCGTGTGTACTTAAAAAGTCAAAACTTTATTTGTATTTGCGATAGAAATAAGCTGTAAGAATGTTATAAAATTTAATTTACCTAGTTTTAAGTATAGTTATTGAATAATTCTTTACCACAAAATTTGCAACAATTTTTAGATAAGTAAAAAATATCTTCTTTTTTTCAGAATTAATTTGATCCATGGCTTCAAATGAGGAAAAAGTAAACTGTAAACTGATTTTTTTATGGGGACATGTAAAACAATTGTGTATGCAACCAAACTTAGATCATTAGAAAATTTGAAAGCTAAAAT
>JBBBDQ010001102.1:1212500-1275000 GCA_037127315.1 Ascarosepion bandense | reverse complement strand
ATAAATTATGAATTATATATAATTTATATATTATAAATATTATATATTTATAATTATATTATAAATTATAGTACCTTTTCGCTAAGCTGGCGTTTCTTGTGATTTGTTATAACACGCTTTCCATCGGTTATAATATTAAGTTTTACTTGGACTACTCGCTGTGACGTCTGTTAAAAATATTTATTCGCCTGAAGAGAGTCAATCTTAGACTCGAAACACGTGTAGCATCACAAATACCATTATGGTCACTTAAAGTATCATAACATGTATAATAACAACAACAATAAATATACATTCTAAACAAAACGTTCACGGCCTCTCACACTTATATTTTATACCAACTTCTCTCGTTGGAACAACCCTATTACTTTTCGTATATATATATATATATGTATGAAAGATCAGCCGGTTATGATAACATGGTTTCGACCTTTTCGATTTCGTCAGGCAATTTGTTTTAACTGATGGCTTAACGCTTTTATAAGTTCATAAATGGACCTTTTAAAACAAACAAAAAAAAAAACGAAACAAAAAACCCTTTAAAAACAATGTACAGCAGAATACGGTTAATGAAAAATGTAACTGCAGAGATAAAAAGAAAATTCAGCTTGAAAGAGTTTGTAAAATCAAAGGTGTCATCTACAAAGCAGAAGTAATAGATAAAATATAAAGATCTATTGAAGACAGTTTTAAAACGCGACTGAATTATCATAAGACCACATTCAAACTAGAAAAACATAAAAATAGCACCAAAATAGCCAACTATGTATGAAAATTAAAAGAAAAGAATGGCTGACACCTCCACATAACGTGGAAAATTAAAAAAAAGACAAAAACAAAAAGAAAACAAAACAAAAAACAAACAAACCTTGCAACGATGGTGATGTCTGCAGATTTTGCCAAGAAAGAAAAGTTGGCTATTTTATTTTTTCCATAACTACAAAAGTTACTAAATGAAAGGTCCGAAATAATGTCCGGATGTAGACATATTAGAAAATATTTTCTAGGCTCATACTCACCCAAATGAAAGGATTCTGAATAACAAACCACTTCTGAACTTCTGGTTATGAAATATCTAAATATTTAAAATCTCTACAGGCTGAATCTTCATCTACTTTCAAACATGTATTGAACACTTTCTAATCAAAGTGTTTACTAATCTAATTTAATTTAAATCTGACCTATAACCATTGATTGTATATTTGTGTTTAATTGATTTATTTTAAAAGTCCTCATCTGTATGAGCAAAAAGTAACTTCTCTTGCTAAAAATCTTTTAGACGGAATCGAAATTAAACATCTTTATTATTAGTGACAGTCTACTTAAGTGAACTCAATACATGACCAAAGAGCCACTAAAGGATTTACTCAATGAGTTGTGTGATATGAAAGCAAGCGGGAGAAGTAGGAAAGGGAGATTATGGTGATAAGGCTGCTAGATAACGCTTAATCTTAAACCTAGAAGGGTTAATGACAATGTGTACTGAGCAAATATCTTAAATCCATTTAGTGCACAATGCTTTTCATTCGGTACATATGGTGACATAAGAAATCTAACGAGAGAATCAAAAAATGAGAATTCTCCAGGCGTACTCACTCGACTTTTCCTTATCTAGGTCGTCTAGTTGGCTTATGGGCACAAAACGTGCAAATACCAGTTACGTACTATCATCGAAGTTATGCAACGTCAAACCTGGTCACTACCGAGATGGATGACCGCTTGGGAATGCCAGGTGTCTTCAGCTTGTATGTGTGGGTGGTGCAATTGATAACAGTTCGGAATTGTTACTCTGAGAGCCGAGTTTCATTTCCCGGGGTGTTCGTTATATTCACACCATCGCAATCACTATTGGGAAATGCGTGAATGCGCCTCTTTTACCGCCAGCCCTATATTAATTAGTACTTGTATCATAAATATCCCAATCCAACTTTTTACAATTTAAAAATACTTTCTGCCTTTAAATAACTTGCAGTGGGCTGGTAACCCGTAAAAATGATTAAATCAGTAGATGGGATGATACATAATGAACTCAATCTAAAGAAAGAATTCTGAAATTTCAGTACTATCTTCACTGTCAAAGATCTTAATATTTCGCGCATTGTTATAATTTCACATATTTAGTGATTTTTAAAAAATAATGTTCACTCTATACAAGGAGCCACTCAAGTTGGAATGTTACTGAGAGTGTTTTTTGTGTGTGTGAAAGCGTTACAAGTAACAGGCGTACTTTATAAGTACATGTGTGAAAGATAACGTTTAACCTTAGATTTGAAGAAGTTAAATATTGTAGTGAGCAGGATATTAATCCTCGTGGTATGCTTTTCGGGATGTGCGTTGTGGTGCATTGGATATCGGCTTGGAACGAGAAATCGGGGAGCTGAGTTCGAATTCCAGTTGAATTCCTTGCATTCACCTACGCGCAAATATCCCTGGGATAGATATTAATCCGTCTCTTCCTTCCAGTTATGGGTTAAATAACAGGACAGATTGGGTTCTATAACCTTGGCTGGCAACCAGTCTACCGCAGAAAGCAATGGCAACCTACTGCGGGATAATCTTTTGCCCAGTCAGTCATGTCTCTTTCGAGACATGATCGCCCAAGGGTGTATCACCTATGGCACTTTACTGACTGACTGATGCTTTTCTGCAAGGTAACAGTTATTGGGTAGAAGTTATCCGGATGGAATTTAATCTTTACAAATGAAACACGAAGTTGGTTGGTCTCGTAAGAACGGTACGGGTTGGGTGAACAAATGAATGTAGATTGCCTGAATATTTTTTATGGAAATAGTGATAGAGTGCTGAGAGTATTATCTGTAAATGTCGAAACTAGTGGAACTAAGAGATCAATTTCCATGGAAATAACTATATTGCAGAGAGAGGGTTAGCTCTAAATATCTGAATTATTGGAACTAATAAATGTATCTTGTCTGAAAATTTTCCATGGAAATAGCGATAGTGTTGAGAGAGGCTTGCAACGTTTCTATTGTGGATAAAAGCAGACAAAACGTGAAAGTATTTTTCTATTTTGTTTCATCAGATGATTCTATTCGTTTAATATTTTAAAATCCCTTTAGAGAATTACGCATCAGATTTGTTTTTCTAGTTTTCTGGGTTGAGTAACAGTGAAGCTTGAATGACTCACGTTTCTTAAGTCATAAAATGCATCGGCCTTGGCTTTAATATTACAAACAGTATAAACATGACGAAACAGTAGCAGCAGCAGCCACAGAAGTTGACTTCAGCAAAACAGGACACTATAAACTTCGTATCAAAAATCGTTGTCATCAACTGGTGTAGAAGTTAATGACTTCAGTCGCTTAGTGATAAAAGTTGTCAATTTCTGATTTAAAATTGTGCAAATACCACCAATTGCATATAAAGATTTTACTGTCGTAGGATTTATCGTTAGAGGACTTGTGGGAAAAGAAATGCAAGAATTATTGGGTCGGGACGTTGATGTATGTTATCTCCAAGAAACCAAAATCAAAGAATAACTTTATTTTAATTTCGAAGCACAAGTTAACACATTTGGAAACAAAAAATAAATGGCAAACGTAGATCTTCGTGTCCGCGATTCCACCTCCTAAAACGAATATCAAAAGGATTGTTTCGGCCGTTGTACGCTCCGACCTTTTTCAGGTGCTAAGAATTTCGAACCGAATCCTTTATTTAGATCACTTGGATATATCATTCTCATTCCATGTGCAATGCCATATGCCTGGTAGCCATATAGTTATATCCCTTTAACTCTGGAAGTTATTTGTTCACTACTGCTGTAGCCTGGTATTGAATTCACAACTCTTTGGGTCAAGGACACTGGAACTAACCAACATCTATATCGACTGGACCATGTGTCCTTGAGATGTTGTAGAAATAAGCTATATTATATTATTATTTAGATGTGACAAAAAAGTCGAAGGTGAGGGGCACCAAGTGAGTATCGAACTCACCACTTAGTCGTAACTAAGTAGTGAACAAATAACTTCCAGAGTTAAAGGGATATAACTATATGGCTACCAGGATTGGCATTGCACATGGAATGAGAATGATATATCCCATGATTCATGAGGGTATGAGGCGTGGTGTCGCTTGATCAGTTACGACTAAGTGGTGAGTTCGATACTCACTTGGTGCCCCTCACCTTCGACTTTTTGTCACATCTAAATAATAATATAATATAGCTTATTTCTACAACATCTCAATGGTAATACTGAGAAGTTCGGACCTGAGGCTTTATATATCGATTGAAATCTCTTCTTGATCTGTGAAAAGAATGTCTAGCGTTCACTGCTATATTGAAATTTAGCTATTACATTTTAGTTTAGCACTCTTTTCTTTGATTTTAACAACATTTTCTTATTTCTTAATACTTTGCTTAGTTTCTAGAAATCATTTTTACTGCTCCTATTTCGACTTTCGGATTCCAGTTATTTTTCTTTCTGAATGTTGGTGTTCGTTTCCTCTTTTTCTTAAGACTTCTTCGCTGTTTACATATTTTTATGGCATTACCAGCATTAGAATTACTTTTTTTTAGTTGCTGTTTTTAATTGGCTGGACAAATTCCCGGACCACGAAATTTAAATTGTAATAGACATTTTTTAATCAATAAAATCCCCGTACAAACAGATCTTTTTAAGCAAAATAACTAT
The DNA here is from genome assembly GCA_037127315.1 of Ascarosepion bandense. Classification (NCBI taxonomy): domain Eukaryota; kingdom Metazoa; phylum Mollusca; class Cephalopoda; order Sepiida; family Sepiidae; genus Ascarosepion; species Ascarosepion bandense. The sequence continues at coordinate 1,270,348 of JBBBDQ010001102.1, read as the reverse complement.
TTTTTTAATGTTCTTTCTGTCATAACGCTTAATCCAATTAAATATCATTATCTGGACATAGCTACATAGAGAGAGAAGCATCTGAATAATTTTTTGTTTATAATAATAACAAGCAGTATATTTAGTTATTACTAGCAATATAGCCCGGCGTTGCTCGGGTGTAATGAAAGCTTTAAAACTAATCCATGGTCCTGGAGCTCAGACTCTTTGGACGTTGGGACGAAAGACTAAAAGGCAATAGTTAAAACGAAACCATAGACTGAAAGAAAAATGAATGGATGTAAGTCAAATTTTGATTTCCTGGTATCAATATCAAATAAGTTTTTTCGTCGTAAACTGAATTTTGAAGGCTAAATAAGTCCTCTGGGTAAATGGAATCATGGCTGAGACTAAGAACTACAATTATACCTACTTAGAGCCAAACCTGAAGCAAAAACTAAAATAAAAGGGCTGAAAAAAATACAAACATGCAGGCAGATAAACAGACACACAGAAACATCTTGTCTTTTATATATATATTATCGATTTTCTGCACTATTGTAAAAACTGCAACCTTGAAACTTCTGAATATCGTTTCTTATGTTTTTGTCTATGAGTGTATCAAATTTGATTAAAATCGGACCACTCCTTCTATAACCCGATTTTTTCGATTATCGATTTTTGATATTTATCGGGGGGTACCTCGACACGAAACCTAGCTAAGAACACTCGCAGACGCTTATAGTACAATTGTGTAAATTTTCAATAAAATCAGTTCAGCCGTTTCGGAGTCTATAGGTAACGGACACACACACACACACACACACACACACACACACACACACACACACACAGAAAGTTCCGTTTATAAATAAGTTTAGATAATAATAATAATAATAATAATAATAAATGTAGCAAAAAACTTGTATAATTTTTAAGTTTTATAAAAAATCTTACTTAAACAGCTTATTTTAACTTATTTAGATAATTCCCTTTCGTTTGGCTCTCTATGACTAATTTGTAGTAATGAGGAATATCAGACATTAACAATGTTTACTATTACGAACGATGTCGTTTTTTTAACTTATTACTGAATTTTGACAAGAAAAATATAAATTCTTCCTATACACTCACGATGAATACAAAATACCCTAAGTGATAGATACATTACTTTCATGTGGTAACTTTTAAAATTTAAATTAAAAATGAATAATCCAGAATAAATATTTATTCAAGCATGTATTTAAAATTGCTATGCAAAATGAAATGTTACCGCTGATGTTGTAAGCGTCATCTATCAATAATATATTCGTTTTAATAGGTTCATGAGGGTATATGGCGTGGTGTCGCTTGATCAGTTACGACTAAGTGGTGAGTTCGATACTCACTTGGTGCCCCTCACTTTCGACTTTTTGTCACATCTAAGCTACGCTTAGAAAATTATTTATACCTACCTGGCACATGTCGGGTAGGGTTCATTATCTCTCGGTTGCGCTTCTCTCTTTAGGCAGGGTACGGCCCAGTTGTCTACGGACAGAGAAAAACAAAATACTGAGAGGTGCCCGAGGCTGCACCACTAACTAAAGGGGTGGATCGGATGGTTGCCACAGAGACCAGAGCAACCTACGGTTGAGGGGCCTGTGCAATTTTAGGCCCGGGCGTACTCGCTCGTGTTACTACCATAAACTTGACCTTGTATCACTTCACGTCTCAGTGGGGAGATGAGATAAATATCCACAAGGCGTTAGGTTGAATAAAGACGCTCGCATAGAGTAGAGTAGCTGTTAATGACATACCGAGTTCTTGCATTCATTTTCGCACAAATTCGCTTGGAAAAATATGGATCTGTCTCTCCTCTCTCCAGCTATGCGTTTATGCACTATGGCTTAACAAACAAGATTGAATGAATGTCAAAGAAAGGAGAAAGAAGAATAGCAACGACTTAAAAGGTACTACAAAAAGGTAAAAAAATCTACGGAGAGCCATGATCGTTACATTCTGATGTTGTATAACCTGTGAACCAACGATCAGTTTGACATCAATAACCAACACAAACCATGTATAAATTAAAATATTAACCTATTCTGTTTATTCTCTTCAGTAACAGTTGTATGTAGAGGATAGTCAAAGGAAAGCACGCACATACGCGAATACGAGGGAGTGAGGGCTGGTGTTACCTTCTTTACCTTCTCTTTGAGTCCTCTGGCTTCGTCTTTTCTCTCGACTCGGTTTAACCCGTTCTTACATAAACCCAGGTCCGTAAAACTCCACCTGATTACGTCATCTCTGAGTAGCACACCCGCCGATTATTGCCTTTGGCCAGTTGACATCTTGACATCACCACATTTCTGTTCGACTTCAACACAGCTGCCTCACGCAGATTTTCTTTTTGTCATTGCTTCTGACGCCCAAAACCATATTTTTGGCGGCTTACTAAAATACAGTTTATTCTTTTAATGTAAGCTGACTTTAGTGGGTCACAAGCCGTATTCCTTTTCCTGTTGTTTTATATTTTGCGGCCTTGATTATTGATTCTGCACTATTCGCTTCTGACCGAAATATTTTAATGTAGATTATATTCTGTGGTCACAAGCCGAGTTCCTTTTCCCATTGTTTTATATTTTGTGACTTTGAAAACCAGTGTCCTCGACACAATACACTTTTTATTTTTCTGCATCCCCGTTTCGATTGAAATCATTGCCTGTTTTTTCACCTTTGACAGAAATAATATTTATATAAGGGCAGTTATATTCTGTGTCTCCCCAGAATATATAACACTAAAGACTACAACTGGTAATTTAAAAAAAATCTAAACCTCACTTAATCAACTTTTTTAAATAAGGAAATGTAATTGAAAACACAAAGTTCTGACTAGTGAGATTCCAGCTATGATAACTAAAACTCTAAGAACGTATAATGAGAAAAGAAGGTTCGGAAAAATTAATGCTCACTAGATACACCGAAGGTAAAAGAAGTGGGAAGCACTGAGTAACGTAGTTAAAAACGTCAATGAATGGATGGCAAACTAAGGATGTTTGAATGTTGAAAGTTACTTATATCAACAAAAGATAGGACGTCCTGGAGAGCTATGATCGGTTATGTTCTGAAGAGACATAGTACATAAAAGAAGTGAATGGATGAAAGTATAGAGACAAAGATGAATGTTAGTCAAAGATTATTTAGATCAACAAAAGATAGGATGTTGTGGAAAGCCATGATTGACCATGTCCATAAAATATGTTAATGGATAGCTGAACAAATCAAAGAGTGATGGCAAAGAGGAAAATACTTAAATCCGTAATATACAGGAAGTTTTGGAGAGCCATAATCAGCCTGAAGTAACGTAATATATATATATATATATATATATATATATATATATATATATATATATATATATACAGGTTTAATATATATATTAATACAGGTTTCATTGAATAATATAGACAAGTTCTGTCTGTTTATTTTGTGTAGACAGGTCCAGCTATCTACATCAAACAGTTTAAACCTAGCCTAAATAAAATAAATTTCGACACCTCTACTAACATACTTCAATGCCTATAATCGACGGGAGAGGTCATAGTTATTATACTTACCCTCTACACCATAGTAGCAGCAGTTCCCAGACCAATCCCCTCATGCCACTATACACTCAACTGAACAAAAAACCCACTACCACCATTCATTCTCGGCCTACAACATGTGCGACATAAAAAATGGACCTGTCTAATTTTCTCTGTATAACTCCACTCTGTTAATAATAATTTAAATGTTCTATGTTCACTGAACATTAAATGTTCATCCTTTGATAATGGCTTATGTAAGCCGAAAGCTCAGACCTGATAAAAAAATCAACAATTATTGCGATTTCTTGTCGTTTTTCCATGACAACACTATCAAGCTTATCAAATCATACGAACGGATCTTACACAAAATAAATAGACAGAACTTGTCTATATTATTCAATGAAACCTGTATTAATGAAAAAAATGCTGCCAAAATACAAACAATATATATATATATATATATATATATATATATATATATATATATATATAAAGCAAATCCCTACACGTCATTTAAATTGGTTATAAATTATAATTCATTTCAATAAGCTTAATTAGCTCACTTCATCAGACCACACAATATTCCTTCCATTTGGTACAAAACGTTTTGCCGGAATAAGCATTTTCTTTAACTGAAGAGAAGGATAAAAAAAAATAAAAAATAAAAATAAAAATAAGAAGAAGGAAAAGAGAAAAAGGAAAAGAGAGTCAGGACTTAGGCATTGGCGTCGGATCGGCAGGGAGTGTTCAGACCAGTCGTGAAGGAGTTGACCTCTGAAGAATATATATATATATATATATATATATATATATATATATATATATATATATATAGGAACTTAAAAATGCTCAATTGCTAAAAAATAAACTACACTAAATCAGTCTTTCATATGGAAATATAATCTCAAATCCTACGTTTTTACTATTGGGATACATAGTTTTTTACCTAAACTTTTGGACACACATAATAAGAAAAGAAAGCTAAGTGAATTTAACACTCAGAGGACAAGAAAAAAATGGAAAACTGCGAGTAGATGGCAGAATAAGAACTAAATGGGATAGTAAAATATCAAGAATGAGGGCAACAAAGACTGGAAGTTATGTTTGTTCCATGATTGCGCAGGACATGAACCGCCATGGCATATAAAAGAAGATAGTTTGTGACGCTCCTTCAATATGCTAAGCATGTCGTTGAGAAGAGCGTGTAAAGCCATTAGTCAGTTTGTATAAAATCCCCGCTAATCTTGCTGATAATAACGCAACGGTCATCGACGCTTTCAATAAACCGGATTTCAAGTAAACTTTCAATAAACCGGATTTCAAGTAAACTTTCAATAAACCGGATTTCAAGTAAACTTTCAATAAACCGGATTTCAAGTAAACTTTCAATAAACCGGATTTCAAGTAAACTTTATTTTGTGGGTGGACTTTCCTGATAAGCAGAGATGACATTAAACGATAGTAAGTCTCAACGGAAGATGATAGTTCTTAAATTAGAAGTTCCATAGACATTAAAAATAATTAAAATAAAAGGGGAGATTTCGATTAATACATAAATTTTCTAATTCTGGCAATTGTAATCAGTGCTAATTGTTACGATGTCAAGAAAACGAGCAGATGTCTGTTGGGAATTCGCGTCTATCATTTAAATTACAACGTTTGTCTCACGCGTAATGATTCTGAGCTTTCACTTTTCGGGCACTGATTTTAGCTAGAAGACATTACGGCAAGCTTAATTCGTCTTCTTCTATGTGCCTTGTCCCTTCAGGACGTAGGCAATCATGGCCTTCCACTTTTCCCTATCCCTGATGGCTTTTTGCACCCCTTCTCCTGTTACATCATGCAACCCTCGTTCTGTCATCCACTAGCTCTAGCCCATAAATCTAGACTATAAATGTATAGAAAATAGTATGACCACAAAATAAGGGATCAGTTTATATATTGATTATAATATAGATTTGATCCCCCACTTTATATCGACATTATAATTTCTTATCAACAGTTGGCATATATTTTCTTCTTCTATGTGCCCTGTCCCTTCAGGACCTTGGCGATCATGGCCTTCCACTTTTCCCTCTCCCTGGTGATTCTGAGCACGCCTTCTGTTACACCATTCAATCCTCGTTCCGTCAACCACCTGATTAGGTCCTTCAAATATGTTATCCGTTACTTTCCTCTGTCTCTTTTTCCCTCTATCTGACCTGTCAGTATCAGATTCTCCAAGCCCTCCTTTCTCATTACGTGTCCCAGGAACTTCAGCTGTCTCTTCCTGATGCTCAGTATTAATTTCCTTTTTGTTTCCATCATTTGTAAGACCTCATCATTGCTCACATGCTCGATCCATGATATTCGCAGCATCCTTCTGTAGAAACACATTTCAGTTGCTTAAAGTTTTTCCTTCATCTTTGATGGTATTGTCCAGCATTCACTGCCATATTGAAGGACGGACAGCACGTAGCAATCCAGTACTCTCTTCTTTGTTTCTAGCGAAATTGTCCTGTTTCTTAATACTTTACTCAACTTCTGGAATGCTTCCTTCGCCATGCCAATTCGCCTTCGGATCTCTGTGTTGCACTTTCCGTTTTCTGTTATAACGCTTCCCAGGTATTTAAATTTTTGTACCTGCTTGATTCTGGTATCCCCGACCTGTATTTGGCATTTTGGGCTGCCCTTTTTACCTGCTCTTCAACAGGATGTCTAAAACCTAAGGATGAAACAATCATTTTGGAAAAAGGGGAAATACTCCAACGATAGGAAGAATATATAAAAGATCTTTTCCACAAGCTTAATTACATCCACCCAAATCCAAGAGCATATTATCATATCCCCTAATGATAATAAATGTTTTTAATATCAACAAGCCGATAATCTTATTGTTTCGCACAGTTCTGTTTAAAGAAACCATTTTTATTGAAAATATATTTACAGATGAAGAAGATAATAGATGCAACAGAGATGTGGTCCTACAGAAGGATGCTGAGAATAATATGAACTGATAGTTTGAGTAACGGAGGGCAAAAGGAAGCAAAAAACAGCACTTAATAGTGTTTTTTTCATACTCTCTAATACTCAGTAATTTCTTCCATCTGAGTGACATTATTCTAATATATTATAAATCCAAACTAGTTTTCTTTCTTTTTTTTTCAATGATGTTCATCCTGTACAAGGCCCGAAAGCCACTCAGCGTAGTAGTTATAGAGCAAAAGACACAGTTTATGCAGATATGTTGGAAATCAGAAAGACACTTTTGAAATTTCTGAGGCGCATAATGAATAAATTAGGCTTGAGGTATTTAACACTCACATGCAAGGTTTATTGAAGGCAAGGAGTTCAAAATAAATATCGAGTAACCTACCTAACGTAGTTTACTCATCTACTAACCACTGGACTCTAGCTCTCTCCCCTCCCCTGTATAACCTTCACTTTCTCTCCGCCTATGTATCTGTCATTGCACCTGCTTTCTCAGCTTTCTATTGTTCCTTTCTAACTAGCTTGTACTCCTCACTCTTTTCTAATTAATCTTTTTACATTTATGTAACCCCCTGCACATCAGTGGCGTTTCTGCCTTGCTCGGGGTGAAATGATTAAAAAAAAAAAATACAGAAAGGATTGGATAGAAAGGGGACTAACATTAGGGAAGAGTTTCCAAACCTGGCCGATATCACCCAGCAATGGACGTTTTCAACTGTTGGGTGGGTAGACGATAAACAACTGAACAGAAAATGGTGGGCGATTGGAACTTTTTGTTGTTGATATAGGATATTGAGTCTTAAAAAGGTATTTCAGTATAAGCTATCCGACCCCCTCCAAAAAAAAACATACAAACATTCGGTTTAAACAGAGTTTCTAAAACTGGGCAATATTGCCCACCGGCGGTCGATTGCAACGGTTGGGTGGGTAGACGAGCCACTTAATAAAAAATGGTCGGCGATTGGAAATGTTTGTGGTCAGTATAGGATTTTAAGTATTAAAAAGATATTTCAACATAGGCTATCCGAAAAAATATTCCAAGGGGATATGCAAAAGCACCTGTAGAAAAGCAAAAATATACTAAAATGTAAATATCCCCGAAAACAACAAATATTTTCGTATTTTCTATGGAATTTAGAAGAGTTTAAATAGCCTTCTAAAATAAAAATCGTTCTTCAGACGAAATAAATGATAAATAAATGAGATAAGGGAAGACAAAGAACAACCATAATATTCGCTGAATATTTATTAGTTGCTAGTAGTGAATACTTTTTAATTTTATAATGATGAACAAATATGATTTAATTTTTGTCAACATTTGCAATGCTATCTCTAACCATAATACTAACGTTGATCATAAAACTAAACCTAAACTTATTTATGAATGGAATTTTGTGTGTGTGTGTGTGTGTGTGTGTGTGTGTGTCTGTGTCCGTTACCTATAGACTCCGAAACAGCTAAACTGATTTTCTTGAAAATGTACACAGTTGTCTGCGAGTGTTCTTAGCTAGATTTGGTGTCGAGGTACACCCGATAAATATCGAAAATCGATAATCGAAAAAATCGGGTTATAGAAGGAGTGGTCCGATTTTAATCAAATTTGATACACTCATAGACACAGACATAAGAAACGATATTCAGAAATTTCAAGGTTGTAGTTCTTACAATAGTGCAGAAAATCGATAATATATATATATATATATATATATATATATATATATATATATATATATAAAAGGCAAGATGTTTGTGTGTGTGTCTGTTTATCTGCCTGTATGTCTGTATTTTTTTCAGCCCTTTCATTTTAGTTTTTGCTTCGGGTTTGGCTCTAAGTAGGTATAATTGTAGTTCTTAGTCTCAGTCATGATTCCATTTACTCAGAGGACTTATTTAGCCTTCAAAATTCAGTATACGACGAAAAAAACTTATTTGATATCGATACCAGGAAATCAAAATTTGACTTACATCAATTCACTTTTTTTTTTCAGTTTACGGTTTCGCTTTAACTGGAAACAACTATTAGTTTTTAATTTTTCATGTCAACGTCCAAAGAGTCTGAGCTCTAGGTCCATGGATTAGTTTTAAAGATTTCATTACACCCGAGCAACGCCGGGCTATACTGCTAGTTATATATAAAGTTTTAACAGTCAAGTTTGCTTTTGTTTGTTTTTTAATAAGATAGCAGACAATAGAAGCCGCGACATAAGTCAGCGTTATTTATTATCTGCTTTTGGTATTTTTTACTACAGCATCAAATCGGCTTATGAACCAGTAACAAACTTTTATCAAACAGTTTTGGATATTTACTATACAGTTGGGTGGTGAACATTTTTTTCGATGTGAAAGTGAAAAGTGGACAATGACGTAAAAAAGGTTATGAGCCCCACCCCAGCTTAGATCTGCAGAGGGTAGGTGTCCAGGGACATGACTGCCCACTGCTTCACAGGATACACAATAATATTAAAATTATAAGCTTATTGTTTCTAGTTTTAAATTTGGTTTCGTTGCCTTTTGCTTGTTTACATGGAAATTAGTTAAGAGTGTCAGCGAATTTTTTGATAACACCGCAGGCTTCTAGACTAGACACCAACTTAATAGATTCATGAGCCCGAGATTGTAATTGCTGAAAACTATTAGTTTTTTTTCTCTCTTTTCCACTACTTTATTGATTCTAAACTTACTTGTTTGTGCATATGAATTGTCATAAATTTATTTAGATTCAGAATCGGCCAAGAATAGTATTTTCTCAAGAGTTGTATTAGCTGAAAACAGTGTATTACTTAAAATCGTATGCAACATGATACATGGATGCATATTCACATGCTCGCTCAAGTCTCGGAGCCTGGTCAGTACTCAGATAGGTGACCGCTTAAGAATACCAAGCTCTGTAAGTTTGAATGTGCAGGTGGTGTAATGAATAATGGCTTGTTAATCGGAGGGCCAAGTTTCATTTTCAGTTGGTTTACCTTGGAAAAGAAATGAATCCTCTTCCTCTCCCCTCAACTATGGGTTAATTTGCTATACTTGTATTACTAAATCATTATCTTCTTCCCCATAAATCCTAGAATCTAAAAATATTTTCTAGCTTTAAATCCGTAGATAACGAATCAATCAATCAACCCATGAAGTTCCAGAGACTCACTGAGGAGTATGGGACTAAAGTTCTACGTAATATTAGGTACTGCTCATAGTAAGTGACAACTTTTTTAATGGATGAAATTGCTAGTCATATGAGTTTTAATTTAATGTTGTCCTACAAGATTGATTACCAACCCGTATTACTCTTTAACCTATAGCGGGAACTAGCTAGAAATCGAACTCGGCTCTACAATCTTCCATCCCGTGTCGATGGTTACAAGTTAAAACGTCCAAAATAAAAAATAGCTAAAGACAAAAAAGTCTAAAGATACAGAAAAGGACAAAAAAGTCTACTCGGTGTGGCTGGTATGTCAAACTTAAGTTTATTTACAGTAAGCATTTTTTGAGAAGGGAGAAATGTCGCTAAGATGTTTATGGCCCCTGGTGTGAAACGATGCCATAAAACAATAAAAGTGAGATTTTCTGAAGGCTGGGACGATAATACTGGAAAAAAAAGGAAATACTCAGATGAGGACGGACTGGAAATATCAAAGTCCGAAGTGGGAGCTGCAATGGTCAAGCTGAATAAAAACAAATCAGCTGGTCCAGACAGCATTGTAATAGAGTCGCTGTTATCCCTGGACAAATTCGGCATAGAGAAATATTACGGAAATAATAAATTAAATTTATAATAGTGGTATAATGCCAGACGATCTATGAAAATCTATTTTCATAGCATTGCCTAAAAAGCCAGGTGCAAAGGAGTGTGAACTACACTGTACTATCAGCTTAATGAGTCATATTACAAAACTGATCGTCCGAATACTGATGAATAGAGCAAGAAGCAGAATCAGGCCAGAGATAGGACAAGAACAGTGCGGGTTCGTCAAAGACACTGGGACAAGGAATGCCATATTTATGATTAGGATGCTCTCTGAAAGGGCAATACAAATGAAGAACTTATACCTGTGCTTTATCGATTATGCAAAGGTGTTCGACAAAATACGCCACGAAGAACTGATAAAGATGCTCAGCAGCCTTGACATATTTAGGAAAGACATAAGAGTAATCACGAATCTCTATTGGCAGCAAACTGCCTGCATACGGACAGGTAACGAATTCAGCAGATATACAAAGATAGAAAGGGGCGTAAGACAGGGATGTGTATTTTCACCGGATCTATTTAACTTGTACAGTGAGACTATTTTGAGGACCCTATATGTTATGCCAGGATTTGTCATCGGAGGCCACAATCTGAACAACATAAGATACGCAGACGACACAGTTTTGATTGCAGACACGGAAAGGAAACTGCAGAGCCTCCCGCAGAAGATAGCTGAAGAGAGTGACAAGAAGGGATTACAAATAAACTGCAAGAAAACCGAATGCATGGTCATCATCAAAAAAAGAAGCCCAAAGTGACAAATACAGGTGGGGGAAGTTAAAATGATGCAGGCACGAAATATCTAGGAAGTTTTCTAACTGAAGATGAAAAGTGCGGCACAGAGATTCAAAGGCGAATTGGCATGGCGAAGGACGCGTTCCAGAAGCTGAGTAAAGTATTAAGAACAAGAAACTTTCACTAGAAATAAAGAAGAGAGTACCGGATTGCTATGTGATGTCAGTTCTTCAATATGGCAGTGAATATTGGACAATATCAACAAAGATGAAGGGAAAACTTGAAGCAGCTGAAATGTGGTTCTACAGAAGGATGCTGCGGATATCGTGGACCGAGCATGTGAGCAATGACGAGGTGATGGAAAGAATTGAAACGAAAAGGAAATTAATACTGAGCATCAGGCAGAGACAGCTGAAGTTTCTGAGACATACAATGAGGAAGGAGGGTTTGAAGAACCTGATACTAACAGGTCAGATAGAGGGGGGAAAAGTGACAGGGGAAAGCAGCGGATAACATATTTAAAGGACCTGATCAGGTGATCGACGGAACGAATGTTGTGTAGAGTAACAAGAGAAAGCGTGGTAAGAGATAGATAGCAGTCATAGAAAGGAAACTAAAAACGCTCCAACAGAAAGTAGCGGCGAAGGTTAGCGAGATCAAAGGAAATATTTTAAACTACAAAAAGACAGAATGCATGGTTACCAACAAAAGGATGAGCCCAAAATGTAAATTACAGTCGGGGATAATAAAATCAAGAAATTTAAATATCTGGTAAGTATTCTAACAGTGGACGGAAATTGCGACACTGAAATCAGAAGTCGTATTCCGGTAGCCAAAGATACTTTTCCAAAAGAGTATTAGTAGAGAGAAATATTTCGTTAGAAATAAAGAAAATGTTATTGGACTGTTACATAAAATATGTCTTCTTGTACGGAAGTAATGCTGAACAATCTCATCAAAAATGAAGAAGAGACTTAAAGCAACGAAAATTTGGTCCTACAGAAGGATGCTGAGGATAGCATAGGTAAAAATGTGAGTAACAAATAGTTTTAAAGAAATTGGAAAAAAAAGAAGAAAAACTTAAACTTAATATCAGAAAGAGACAGTTGAGGTTTCTGGGGAATAATGAGGAAAGAGGGCTTGGAAAACCTGATACTCACAGGAAAATTTAGGGAAAGCGAGACAGAAAAAAGCAGCGTGTAAGATACTTGATCGGCTTGAGCATAGATGTTAGAACAGGGTTTAGGAAAAATAACAAATTTACAAAACTGATTAAGACATATAAAGAAAAAGGAGATGTGGAGGGCCATGATCACTTGCGTCCTCAAGGAACATGGCACATAAAAGAAGAAGAATGATGAGAGATTTTTGTTTTGCTATGCTTCCGATAGACGACAGTAGTTATACGCATTAACCGTTTCATTTTGGTCAAGTAGTTGAATTCATTGCATTCACTTACGCGCAAATACCCTTGGGAAAGTTATTAATCCGTCTATTCCTTCCAGTTATGGGTTAAATAACAGGACAGATTGGGTTCTATAGCCTTGGTCGGCAACCAGTCTACCGCAGAAAGCAATGGCAACCTACTGCGGGATAATGTTCTGCCCAGTCAGTCATGTCTCTTTCGAGACATGATCGCCCAAGCGTGTTTCACGTATGGCACTTAACTGACTGACTGAATATAATAGTTGAAAACATGATTAAGGCTTCTACTGGGCATAAAGTGGGGGATCCGTTTTATATTATTATGAAGTAATAAACTGATCCCTCATTAATTACTACTTAATAATATATTACATTTCTTTCCCTTTTAGCTATAAGTCAAATAATAGGACAGATTGGGTTCTATAGCCTTGGTCGGCAACTAGTCTACTGCAGAAAGCAATGGCAACCTACTGCCCAGTCAGTCATGTCCCTTTCGAGACATGATCGCCCAAGCGTGTTTCACGTCTGGCACTTTACTGACTGACAGAGTTTACGATAAACAACTACCAAATGGAAGTCATGACTTTTTTTCTGGTGCTGGAGGATTGATTCTCTTTTTTAGTTGGTGTAAAGCATAGTCGTTTTCGTTTGGATATGATTCTTGAAAACACAATTTTAATCACTGATAATGATAATATCAAGAAAATGTTTGGTTGATGATATGGCTGATTTTGTTCAACCGGCAAGTCAACATTTATGGTTTATTTACGGCTAAAAATAATATATTTTTAACACAAGTTTATGCTTTCAACTACAAACATTTGATACATAATTTTATACTTTAAGTTAAAGACATTTTTTTATAGATATAGTTTGTAGATCATAAGATGTATTATTGGTAATTTCACTAAAGAAATGTATTTTGATATTTTTTTAGTGTTGCAATGATTGTCATTTTGCTATGAAAATGTATTGTTGATCATTTTATTGTAAAAATGTTCTTTTTGTTTGGAGGTTTACATTTTGTTTTAAAACAGCATCTTGTGTTAAGAGGTTTACATTTTATTGTAAAAACTAGCAGTATAGCCCGGCGTTGCTCGGGTGTAATGAAAGCTTTAAAACTAATCCATGGTCCTGGAGCTCAGACTCTTTGGACGTTAACACGAAAGACTAAAAGGCAATAGTTGTTTCCAGTTAAAGCAAAACCCTAGACTGAAAGAAAAATGAATAGATGTAAGTCAAATTTTGATTTCCTGGTATCGATATCAAATAAGTTTTTTCGTCGTAAACTGAATTTTGAAGGCTAAATAAGTCCTCTGAGTAAATGGTATCATGGCTGAGACTAAGAACTACAATTATACCTACTTAGAGCCAAACCCGAAGCAAAAATTAAAATAAAAGGGCTAAAAAAAAAAAAAACATACAGGCAGATAAACAGACACACACACACAAACATCTTGCCCTTTATATATGTTTATATATATTATCGATTTTCTGCACTATTGTAAGAACTACAAACCTGAAACTTCTGAATATCGTTTCTTATGTCTTTGTCTATGAGTATATCAAATTTGATTAAAATCGGACCACTCCTTCTATAAACCAATTTTTTCGATTATCGATTTTCGATATTTATCGGGGGTACCTCTACATAAAACCTAGCTAAGAACACTCGCAGACGCTTATAGTACACCCGTGTAAATTTTCAAGAAAATTGGTTCAGCTGTTTCGGAGTCTATAGGTAACGGATACACAGACAAAGTTCCATTTATAAATAAGTTTAGATATTGTTTAGAGATTTACATTTTATTCTAAAAATCATCTTTTGTTTGGAGGTTTACATTTTATGGTAAAAATATTTTTTTTCCTTTGGAGAACTTATATTTATTCTAAAAATATTCTTTTTGTTTGGAGGTTTACATTTTATTATGCTCTCTAATAATGTGGCGGACTATATCTTGCTGGGAATATTTAACCGATGCCTGAACCTGAAACAGTGAATTAACTGTGACAAAAAAAAAAAAAGAAAAAAAAAGAAAAAGTAGCAGAAATCAAATGATTTGATACTAAGATGTTTTTTTTTTTACCTCTTGTTCAAACGCTGCTACTGATGTTGCATTTTTCTTAATATAAACATTATAGATACTAAAATAAATGTCTACCGGCATAGAAATCCCAATAAAGATAAATGTACCTCCTAATATGTTCAAAAGATTGTATCAAATGGGGTTTGCGCAACTAAGCACAACAAAACAAATATAAGGAAGGCATTTCCGAACAATCGCTTTGTATTTAGCACATAAGTGCTGGTCATCTATTAGGCTCTTTGAATCATAAATACAAGCAAACATGGAAAAATATCATACAAAGTGGTTCAAATGTAGGTGGACAGTTGGTGGAATAGGTTTGTGCATTCGTTAAATATTTCCAGCAAGACAGAACGCTCCGCATTTTTCAAGAGCGGTCTGTGAGCATCTTGAAACATTTTCTGAGGAATGGATCCGCCGAAGAGGTCCAATCGGTTGACTGGCACGTTCACCCTGACCCTAATGGATTTCTTCTTTTGGGTATTACTCAAGTACTAAGTTTACTGTCGAAAACCAAGAAGTGTTGGTGATTTTAAAAACTGTATAAGAGTTTCTTTTCAACAAACCAATGCACAAAGATATTTATACAAATATATTTGTCGAAGCGTGACAGGTAAAGTTCAAAGTTGTAATGTGCAACAGTTTGATCACCTGCCTTGATAAAATTTAAGCGCTTTCTTATTGCACAAAAGAAAATTTAATTGTCAAGGTAGTAATTGTATTAGTAAATATAATTGTATATGTAATCACAAAATAAATGTTATCATTTACTGTTCATCTAATTCACAGTACTCTGAAACAACAAGAAAAAAAAATGATAAACTCCCTAATTATATAACTTTTAAACAGAACAGAATATAATTATACCGTTTGCTGTATATCCCCTGTCATACCGGCATGAAGGGCAACGATAGAGCTGATTCGGAAGCAAAAAATCATCAACCTCCAAAGATAGTTAAAAAAACAAGGTCCCTTAAAAAAAAATCAACCATTAACACATTTATGGAAGAAATATGGCAGAAACTCTGATCCGGTTGACTAAACAACAAATTATACAACTTCAAACCCACTATAAAAGAATGGCACCAAACACTAAAAACAAAGAATGATCAAATAATAATGTCCACACTTCATATTGGACAATCCACGATAACACATTTTTATATTCTAAGACAAGAGCCACCTCCAATCTGTACGACAAGCCAAGAACAATACACAATAAAACTTACGCTAACAAAGTGTAGCGACTTCAACCATATCTGTTTAAAAATCTACCAAAGAACCACCTTGAAAGAACTCGTTCATGGCATTAATCCCTATAACATTCGAGAATTTCTGAAAAAAAATCAAACTGTATTCTAAAATATAACTTTAACAAAACAACGACATAAAACACACATATCATCAAATTATGACCACAAAAAACATGCACAAAAGCTGAGTATCAACTACCATGTAGTCAATTGTGAAAGCAGAATAACATTTTTACTACTTCAAAGCTCCCAAGAAAATTAACTTTTGGTATTTAATGACCCATAAGTAATTGATATGCAATTAAACAAATCAAATCAAATTAACCTCATGGCAGGAATCGAATTTATATGCCCATTTTTTAAGTAGAAAAAACACTTTCAATATATAATACTTTCAATATATAATAAGTTCAATGTACAATATTTTCAATATATAATAAGTTCAATGTACAATACTTTCAATATATAATAAGTTCAATGTATAATACTTTCAATATATAATAAGTTCAATGTATAATACTTTCAATATATAATAAGTTCAATGAATAATACTTTCAATATATAATAAGTTCAATGTATAATACTTTCAATGGATATCTTTCAGTTTCCGAACCTCTTCAGTACACACCACTGTACTCTCTCTAGTCACTATTCGAGTTGGATTATTTGTTATTCATTTATCATTTATTATTTATGGTTTTATTCGAATTTTTAACTCTACCAATATTTTTGAAGTAATAATCGGAATTTTTAGTAGCGAACCATATAACTGGTACAAATGGACACTTCGACATGGTGTCATAGTTGTCAAGCTTGTCTCATTAGCTTAATTAAGACTGTTTTTTGAGTTCTGATCCTCGCCGGGGGCTTCACATTTTCGACCTTGTATCAAATCTAAGCTACGCATAGAAAATCATTTCATTGTAGACACCTCGACCTGGTGTAATGTTTTGCAAGTTTGTCTCTTCTAGAACAGTTACGCTTGACCCGTGAGTTTGAATATCAGTGGGTGTCCCATACTTTCGGGTTTGTTTCACGTCTGTGGGTACGCTTAGATCATCATTTTACTGGTAAAAATTCTAAAAAACTTTACAAGTTGTTTCCTTTCGATTCTATATTTTAATTTATTGTCTTTTAGTTATACTGTTTGTCTGCTGTGAAGTTGAAATATTTTTCCCCTATTTACGATCACCTTGATTTTCACACCTGCATGATCGGTTTTGTAATGAATTTCATCGACATGTTTTTCTGTGAAGATTTATCACACCATAGACAGAAATATATAGTCCTGTTATTATTTGTAATTCCTCTATTTCCTGAATTGGAAATCTGAATTTTTCTCATCTTTTCGGAGATACTTGCTTCTTTGACGCATTCATTGTTGAATTTGTTTTTCATGGCATGATTGAAGATCTATTAAACCAGAACACATAGATACCATCATGCCTTGCCATTTTCGAGATAACTCGTTTTAAAAGAATTCCCGAGAAATTATTTTTGTTTATTGTTATGATATGCAAGTCTTAGATTTATTTTGCAGTTCTTGTATTTGAAAAACACATCATTTAGATGCGGTTAGGACACATCATCAGTGATGTTACCCTGGTTCATTGTCGGTTTCGGTCCTTTAAAAACATCATACCTTCTCCCCAGGTGGACCCAGCCAAGGTTGATCAGACCCCGGCCTGTGTCCTAATCTCTATTTGCTACGTTATTGGAATGCAAGATGTTTTTGGTTGCACAGGAGAAGAGGAAAAATTTCTAGAATAAGGTCGTCCACAAATAAATGAATGTCCAGTGATGATAATATGCAAATGGTTCAAGTAAAATCCGGAAAAAAAATGATTTCCGTGATAATAATGTGAAGATGAATGGTTAAAATAGCTAAATGACCAGATAGAGAAAAAAAAACAACCATTAAATATACTAAAATAACTACATAAATTAACACGATGTGGAAGATACTATTCCATAGGGATGAAGGAATATGCCTATTAATGAAATCGAGAATCGTATCGAATACGGTAGATATGTAAATAACTAGAGAGAGAGAGAAAAAAAAAGAATGATATAAGTGTAATATTTCGGCTAAAAAAACAAAAACAAACAAACAAACAAAAAAAAAGCTAAGGGGATTGAAAAGATAAATGATTTATTTTGCAGTTCTTATTTTTTTAAATTTATTTTTTAACCACTCGCTTTCTGCAGTGTGTTCCAAAAAGACAGTAATTAAGACACCACCTAAATTCCGTATTTTGCGAACTGAAAGCTTCAAATATTGTTTGCAGATAAGAATAACGTAAATAACACACACACACACACACACACACACACACACACACACACACACACAAAAAAAAAAGTCCAGGGTATAACAATATACAATATATATAGACACGCGGTACGAACGCCTCTGATCGGGAGATTAAGGATTTTGAGGTGCATGCAGTTCTTTCCAGGTCCATCCCTGACCCAGCGTGGTAGCAACTGTTCAGGTCCCAGCTATATGCAAATACGGAAACTATGAAAATATAAAAATAAATTTTATAGTAAAAATACCAGTAATGCATTTTCATATTAAAATATTACCAAAAATACATGTTCATAGTAAACACTACCTACAGTACAATTTTAAAGCAAAATGACCAGCAATGTATTTTATAGCAGAATTACCAACAATACATTATATATAATAATGACCAACAGTATGTTTTATAGTAGAATTACCAACAATACATTTTATAGCAAGATGACCTATAGCACATTTTTATGGTAAAATTACCAGTAATATATATATATATATATACATTCATTGTCACTTATATTTAACAGCCTATGTTTAGAATATATATATATATTGAGAGAGAGAGAGAGAGAGAGAGAGAGAGAGAGAGAGAGAGAGAGAGAGAGACATCTAAGCAAGAGCCAACAACCAACCACGGTTTCGCCTAACGACTCGTCAGGGAAATTGGCTCTACTTTGGTATTCAGCGCTTTAGTGTTAGGGTTTTCGTCTAGGGTTTTTTTTCTTTCTTACGAGTGCTTGACTTTTTGTTCATGTACTTCGTTTGTTTCTTTTTTTGCTTCCACTTTTTTTCCCCCCGAGTTTGTTCTCGGTGGGTTATACAAGACGATTTAAATTATAGCTTGATTAACTATTGGTATAGTTGTTGCTATAGTTAATATTATATATATATATATATATATATAATGGCTTCATATATATATATATATATATATATATATATATATATATATATATATATATATATATATATATATATATATATATATATATATATATAATGGCGTCAACGAAACTGGCTTGTATGTGAATGACAAATATATATATGTGTGTGTGTGTGTGAGCGTGGGAGTATATATAGAACATTTTAATAGCTTGCTCGAGATTTATTGTTCTTTTCAAGTCCTTTAAAAGGAATGCAATTTATGCATAGAAGAGAACCTTTCAATTATAGAAATTAAGAAAGCGAATATTCTTATAAATAAAAGGAATGAAATTATAACAGAAAGGGTAATGAGGTCTCCGGTTGTCAACTGTTAATGTTGGAAACTTCTTATTTAAATA
This sequence comes from Ascarosepion bandense, assembly GCA_037127315.1. Lineage (NCBI taxonomy): Eukaryota > Metazoa > Mollusca > Cephalopoda > Sepiida > Sepiidae > Ascarosepion > Ascarosepion bandense. Next base: position 1,251,003 of record JBBBDQ010001102.1, on the reverse strand, counting down.
AAACACTTTGCAAAAGCCTACAATCGGGTAATTTAATGTTGAGGATTTGGGGCAAAAGAAAATCCGGAATTGTTGGCTCAGGACGTTGATAGTTATAACCTTGATATATTTTGTCTCCAAGAAACTAAAATCAAATAAGGACTTGATATTAATATCGGCCTTAGGCCACACAACTTTATGCCTTTGGCAACAGTAAATATTACAGAAATAGTTTTGTTAACAAAACCATGGACGTTAGACGAACAACCATACTATTCACTTTAAATAACAACAATAAAAGGACTATCATTTACATTTCCTCATTTTTCGTAAAACATATTGAAGAACTTGGAAGATCTGCAGTCTTTTCGTAATTCAGCACAAGACAAAAGATTTTGAGGGATATTTGCAAAGTTAATAAAGATGAGAAACCATACTGATTTGCAGTGCTCCTTCAAATCGATGATGAACTAATTTCAATCTGTCGGTATGGTGATGCATTCCTTGAAAAAACATTAAAACATTTCGGGAACACTATTGAAATCATTGAATAATACGTAAATGCTAATTTTGTCTCTGTTAAAAAGGTCTTCTAAAAGAATTGAAAATAAAGGATTCTCACATATATATATGACTGATTGATTTGTTTTTTTTTACATCTTATCAACCCTTCTTGGATTATATAAAGTCAAAACATACTTTGTACTGCAAAAATCATTTTTTAAAATTTTTTTAAAAATAAATATTGCATTAACAATATTTTTTAGAATACTAAAGATCTTCTAGATAGAGGACATACAATTCCACCCCTAATATGGCATTTTGAATTCACACTTTACCAAGGGTTATTTGCAAGTAAGGGAATACAGCAAATTTACTTGTCTAATAACCGCATTGTCTAACCTTTTTTTAAAAGATGGTTGTCTGTTTAATTAGAACGCTCAAGAGATTTCTAATTCATTTTCACGTCCTTCAAAGCGAACGTATTAGCGCCTGAACGATCGAAATAACATTATTCTGTTTGTTAATTAAATTATTCAATTTCTAAAATTCTACCATTTCAAGTTTCTTTTCTACAAAATAAACAGACACCTACTTAAAAATCTAAGTGTTAAAAAGTGTTGTTAATGGATGAATAAATTAAGTTGTATTTTTCTGTGCATTAAAACAGGCATTGAAAAGTATTTAAAACAGAGTAATCTTATATGTTTAACAAAAAGGAATGCATAAGTAAAATGCATTGGTAGTAATTTATGCATGAAAATGCATTGCCAATGATTTTTACGATGAAAATGCATTGCCAATGATTTTTACGATGAAAATGCATTGCCAATGATTTTTACGATGAAAATGCATTTGCTAATGATTTCTACGATGAAAATGCATTGCCAATGATTTTTACGATGAAAATGCATTGCTAATGATTTTTACGATGAAAATGCATTGCCAATGATTTTTACGATGAAAATGCATTGCCAATGATTTTTACGATGAAAATGCATTTGCTAATGATTTTTTATGAAAATGAATTGTCAATGATTTTTACTGTGAAAGTAAATTGCCAATACTTTTTATAATAAAAATACATTGCCAATGGTATTTATTATGAAAATGAACTGCCAAAGATTTTTATTGTGAAAATGCGTTATCAAATATTTTTGCAATGAAAATGAATTGCCAATAATTTTTTAGTATAAAAATAAATTTCCAGTGATGTTTAGGAAAATGAATTGCCATTCTTTTTTTCTACGAAAAGTCATTGTCAATGATATTTGCTATTAAGATAAATCATCAATAATTTTCATTATGAGAATGAATTTTATTATGGATATGAACTGATAATGAATTTTAATAGGAAAATGAATTGCAACTGATTTTTTCTATGAAAATGAATTGCCAACAATTTTTATTATAAAATGCATCGTCAATAATTTTTCTATGAAAATGCACTGCCAATGATTTTAATATGAAAACGAACTGCCAGTATTTTTTTTATTAAAATACATTGCAAATTAATTATATTATGAAAATGAATAGCTAATGATTTTTATTGGGAAAAAAAAATCGCCGATTTTTTTTGTCATGAAAAATTCAATGTGAATTATTTTTACTTTGAAAATGCATTGTCAATGAGCTTTACTATGAAAATGATTTGCTAATAATTTTTGCTATGAAAATATATTATTAATTTTTTTTCATATGAAAATGAATTGTTAATGATTTTTATTATGAAAATGAATTATCAATATGTTGAAGAGTAGCTAACACCCCTCTGGTGCAGTCAAGAATAGAATGGTCTTTGGACCGGGGTAACTATAAAAATATTGACCAATAGCAGTCTGGGATTTCAGAGTGTCATTGACGTTTTGAGGGAATCAACTACGTGCGTCAGTCGTTCACTTTGTTGGACTCTCTGCCTTTGGGGGGAGAGGAACGCAGACTTGGCTCCGCCGAAGGGTAGAGTCTTGTCTGGCAAAAAGCAGACAAGAATTTTGTCCAAGCCTACGGGCTCGGTGTTACCACTTAAATAGCCTTGTGCCGCATCTTCCCATGTCGGGAGGTGATACCTTCGGAGTGTCATTAACGATTACTATCGGACTGTGCTCTCTTCAACTCTAACGACTTAACCTCTTCTCTCTTCTACTATTTGTTGTTATGTCTTCTGGTGTTTCTTTTATTTGTGTTAATATCCATTAGCACGGATATTGTGCTGTAGTTAGCACACATCTTCTGGATATCGTCTTGCCATCTCGGCGATACAACACAATGACATTTACTAGGAAAATAATTTGCCAATGATTTTTGCTATGGAAATGCATTGCAAATGAAGTTTATTGTGAAAATAAATCGTCAATGATTTTTATTATGAATTGAATTGCCAATGATTTATGTTATGAAAACACATTAAAAAAAATTTTTTACTATGAAATGCATTTTAATGATTTTCACTATGAAAATGCATTGCCATTGATTTTTTTGAAAATGTCTTTTTATTATGTAAATTCACTACCAAAGTCTTTCAAGCCGATTGTCGCCTGTCTTTGATGCAACCACTATCCATGATCGGATATTTTTGTCAATCATATTTTTGCCGGTCAAAATAATGTATTACTCTAGGAAATTAAACTACGAAAATGCCTTGTCAATTATTTTTACTATAAAAATGCACTGTCAATTATTTTTACTGTGAAAATGCATTGTCAATGATTTTTATTACGTAAAAGCACTGTCAACGTTTCACGCGAAAATGCATTGCTAATGATTTCTACTATGAAAGATAATGAAAGAAACATTGGGAAATGATTCTCATGGCATTTTATAGAACATATATATATATATATATATATATATATATATAGGAAAAATTACTAAAATTTGTAAATTTAAAAATGTATTTTTTTGACAGTATTTGTTTATTTCTATTATAATTATAATAGAAATAAACAAATACTGTCAAAAAAATACATTTTTAAATTTACAAATTTTAGTAATTTTTCCTATATATATATATATATATATATATATATATATATATATATATATAAAGAGAGAGAGAATGAGGGAGTGAGAGAGATTGTGTGTGTGATAGAGTGTGAAATGGAGAAGGAAAGATTGTCGCAATACACGCATATCGTTGAATGTTTCTATTCGTCTTTTAAAATTTAAGACTGAATAAAGATCGATTTCTGCAAGAAAGACTTTCTATCATTTCCTTCATGCTTTTCCTCACAGCATGGACGGGGATATCAATATTCTTTTGTTTACAGAATGAATATGCTAATGAAAACACTGGAGACTACGTGTCAGAATGAAGCAACCATCAATTCAATAATATCCACTGCTATTAACGTTGAGCAAGTATCTTATGTTATCAATAAAAAAAAAACATCTGGAAGTTGCCAACACAATGCCCCAAAAAGAGGTAAAGATTGGATTCGATTTTGGAAGTTGGCAGTTAGATATTCGCTCGGCAATACATGTTTCATTTTTGTTGATTCTCGTCGTCTTATTTCCTAAGCGAGTGGTTAAATATACTGTAATCAAGTAATCAGAGCTTAAACACAAGGCCACTAATATGTTGCGCTTAGTAGAGATCATATTTTCATGGTAACTGATCTGGAGAACTTGTTACCATGGTGATCAAACTACATGAGTATAAACGTACTACTTGGTTGGCAACTAGGTCTCACCGTTTTGCTGTTGAACTTGCTAGATGCTAACGCCACTTTTACGCTATTTCTTTTTCTCGTACTTCCCACCTGTAGAAATCCATTCTTATTTCTTGCTTCCCTGATAACTACAATCTTCAAAAGTTTAAATTCAACGCCAACTGCGACCTTCTGTCAGTTTGATTCCCGTTCATCTTTTTTCCATTTCGTCAATCTTTCGTCTTCTTATTCTTCTCTTTCACTTTCTCGCGACATTACCGACTTGTTTGGTGTGACATAATTAATCTGTAATGTGATCGATCCCGACTTGGCAACTAGGATACAGTCGCTTTCTCACCGACGCAGTGTGGTTTCACTGTGTTTCTTCTACAAATACTTTCACAGCTTCTGCTCCGATGAACTTAGCTCACTGGCACCCCCTATATACGAATTTCTTCGAGCCACAAGATTAGCAACTAGGTTCCAACCTTTTACTGTGAAGCCAATAAATTGTAAACGCAAATTCTACTCCAGCAGCTCCTTTTCTCGCACTTCCTGCCTGTGGAATTCTCTTCCGCATACTTGCTTTCACGACAGTTACAATCTCCAAGAATTTAAATGTAAAGTCAATAGTCATCTCCTGTCTCACTAACTTACATCATCTCTCTCATGCTTTTCTACATTCACTCCACTCTCATCAGTACTCTCTTCCCTCTCCTACTCTCTTCCTGACACCCCTGCAACCTCTCACTCCTCATAACATCTCTCCTCGTCCACCCCACTCTCATCAGTAATCTCTTCCCTCTCCTACTCTCTTCCTGACACCCCCTGCAACCTCTCACTCCTCATAACATTCCTCCTCGTCCACTCCACTCTCATCAGTAATCTCTTCCATCTCCTACTTTCTTCCTGACATCCTCTGCAACCTCTCACTCCTCATAACATCCCTCCTCGTCCACCCCACTCTCATCAGTACTCTCTTCCATCTCCTACTTTCTTCCTGACACCCCCTGCAACCTCTCACTTCTCATAACATTCCTCCTCGTCCACCCCACTCTCATCAGTAATCTCTTCCATCTCCTACTTTCTTCCTGACATCCTCTGCAACCTCTTTCTCTTCATAACATTCCTCCTATGTAACCCCCTGCACAACAGTAGCAGTAAAATGCCTTGCTTGGGGCGACACGATTAAAAAAATTCAAACAATGTTTACTGAGATAGAGTTCGATCGTTATTCATTAAGGACAATAATCAGATACGAATATGAAATTAAACGAAAGGCTAATAAAAATGTCAGTTCTTCTATACGGCAGTGAATGCTGGACAATATAATCGAAAATGAGGACAAAACTGGAAGCAGCGGAAATGTTGTTCTACAGAAGGATGCTGCGGATATCGTGGACTGAGCATGCGAACAACGATGAGGTGTTGGAAAGAATGGCAACAAAAAGGAAATTAATAGTGAGCATCAGGAAGAGACAACTGAAGTTCCTGGGACACGCAATGAGGAAGGAGAGCCTGGGGAACCTGATACTGACTGTCCAGATAGAAGGAAAAAGAGACAGAGAAAGGCAGCGGATAACATATTTGCAGGGCCTGATCAGATGGATGACGGAACGGGGGTTGCCAGGAGTAACAGGAGCAAACATACTAAGAGCCACAAGGGATAGGGAGATGTGGAGAACCATGATCGCCTTCGTCCTGAAGGGACAGGGCACATAGAATAAAAAGAATAAAAATGTCACTACAGATTTTGCCTCACTTTTATATACTTAATTTTAATTTGTTATGCGTGTTAGAAATATTTTAACACTGTTTAAAGTATCCGATTGATTGATTTGTTTGTTTAACCGCATATCAACACCTTATGGGTCACTTAATGCCGGAATGTAATTTTCTTGGGAATTTTGAAGTAATAAAAATATGATAGCCAGGATATAAGAGACCCTGATATAAGAGAAACTAGGATATAAGAGATGTTTTCTTTGATCCCAAATTAGAGCCTGTAGTAATGTATATAAAATAGACCAAACCCTGATATAAGAGAAATCCGGATATAAGATAGAATTTCTCTGATCCCAAATTAGAGCCTGAGGGAATGTTTTTAAAATAGACCAAACCCGGATATAAGAGGACTTTTATCCGGGGCCCCCGAAAACTCTCTTATATCAGGGTTACACTGATATTACAATATTATTTTCCTTTCACAAATGTATACCTGGTAGATGATACTCAGGTTTTGTGCATATATATATTTGTGTGGTCATAATTACTAGAGACGGTGATATTTGTGTTTTATGTCATATATTTTGGAATAAAGTTTGATTTCTTTAAGTAATTTTAGTAATGTCATGAAATAGTTCATTCATGTTAGTTGCTGAGTTGGTTTATTTTATTTAGCGTTGCATCAACCTCTACGGGTTATTTAATGTCAAAATCTAAACAGTCTGCACATGATTTTATAAAATGTATTGTTGGTCATTTTGCTATAAAATCTATTGTTTCTAATCTTACTCTAAAAATGTATTTTTATACTTTCATAATTTTGCTTTTTGATATATCCCGAAAAGGAATACAGTATAAAATGACCAGTTGAAGAATGGAACTCCACACTAGGAATAAGAGATACAGATTTATTGTACTAAGGTATAATTAACACGAATTCACATATAGGCAAGCCACGAGATGGAGCGGAATCGACTATCGAATAGTGAATTCCTTCGCCTAAGACTTTGTATTTACTAGCCTTCCCACGCAAGGCCGGATGTGACACATGGTCATTTTATAATGGGTATTCCCGGCCATATAGCCGGGCCAAAAAATCTCTGTCTATTTTTCCCCAGTCGTGGTTCTACACTTCGTGGTTCTACCCTTCGGCGGAACCACGACTGGGTTTGTGCTCTCTGCTCGGAAGCAGAGAGCGCCCTCTACCCGAAGGCAGAGTGCTGACAGTGTCATAGAAAAGTCAGGCGAATGCCTAAGACTTTTTCCTCGTTGTACCGCTCGTTACAGTCTTTTATAAAGTAGAGCATTCTATTCTCGGGGATGGCAGGATGTTCCACTATAACATTTTTGTTTGGAGATGTCACTATTTTCCCATAACTGAGACCCTAACTGATGCTACCACCTGTTATGATGCCCTATCTATATATAAGGGACTCTTCCTCCGTCAATAAATACTAACCGGGACTTCCGGGAAGGCAGCTGCGTGACAGTCAAGAGGCAGTTTCGACGCAGCGTAACTATACAGTTCGGACCTACACTTCTATTTGCTGACTACTAATACTCGTATTTGCATATATGTTTTGTTATTTTGATACACTGGTTAAACCTACCTTCTAGTTTCTGTGTCTGTCTTTCTGGCCATAACAGGCCACAACAACTTGGCGGCGAAGATTTGCCAACACAACAACCACCCCGGACCAGGATGGATCTGGGAACAACAGCAGTTAAAAGTTGGTTTCACGCTCCTCAAAATCTCCAATCTTCTGATCAGAGGTTTTGATGCCGGATGCCAAGGACTACAATTCGCCCGACTACCATCTGCCGTCTCTTCAAAGTTGTCATCATCATCAAACTATTTTTGAAAATTACATTTGAGAGAGAGAGAGAGAGAGAGAGAGAGAGAGAGAGAGAGAGAGAGAGAGAGTACTGCAGGTCAGAAGTGCAAGAGAAGAAACTATTAGAATAGTTACATCTAACAATTTCAACAGAAAAAATAATGAGACCTACCTGTCAATCTGGTGCTGAACATAAATTCATGAAGTCGAAGTACCAAAGAGGAAAGCTCATGATAACAATTACCCTGAAAATATTTATAGAAAATGCACAGAGTAACTAGGTTACGGTGATAGGGATGGGTATTGATGGGTATTGAGGCTGAGATGTTAGGTCAGGACCGATAAGAGATTCTTCTTTAGATTTTATCAGCAATATCAAAATCAATGTTTACGAACAATTTTTGTTAATCTTACGGCATACTGGAACCTATTACTAAACTTCCGTAGCACATTTGAAATATTATGATAAAAAGTGTGAAAAGAGTACGTTTTATGACTTATTTATTATAAACAAATATATACAAACAACAGTTACTATTTTTTGTAATAAAAAGATAATAATTACAATTCTAAGGAAAACTTGTATTTGTTTTTCTGTTTATGATAATTTAACTCATAATGAGATTTCTGAGATAAAAGATTTTTTTCGAATATCTTCTTTGCAATGTCGAATTTTTGATAGGCCTACTCTTATATATTATTCCAGTGATTCTAGTCGTGATCGATTTTTGTTTTTAATATTGTTTATTTAAGAAAAGCTTGTTTCTTGTTTCATTTCAGATATTATGTATACGTTTATTTATATACTCGTACAACCAATTTTATGTAGTTTTAATTTTTATGTGTACACTGGGTGAGCTTTTGACTTCTTTCGAAAATAGTTTAATTAACGATCTTTAAACATTTTTGCAGGGTACCTACGTTGTGGCTCAGTGGATATCGGATTGAAACGAGAAATCGGGGAGCCGGGTTCGAATTCCAGTTAAATTCCTTGTATTTACTTACACGTAAATGTCCTTAAGAAAGGTATTAATCCATCTCTTCCCTCCAGTTATGGGTTAAAAACAGGACAGATTGGGTTCTATATCCTTGGTCGGCAACCAGTCTACCGCAGGAAGTATTGGCAACCTACTGCAGGTTAATCTTCTGCCCAGCCAGTCATGTCTCTTTGAGACATGATCGCCCAATCGTGTATCACGTAAGACACTTGACTGACTGACCTACGATTTTCTCGCGGCATAGTAGTGTGTCGCAACTCACCAGTGTGCCGCGGATGACTAATGTGCCGCGGCTGACCAATGTGTAGCGGCTTACAGGCTGAAAATGTTATGGGGAAACACACCTATTCCTCAGATAATGGACTCTCCCTCCCATATTAATAAGAGTTAACAGGAAGTTCTTGGAAAGGTCATCGGAGTTCTTTAGAGTTGTATTGGAGTTCAGTAGAACTACTAGGCAGTTGATATTAGTCGGCAGTTAGCCGAATACTAGGGACTCAGTTTTCAGTGGAAGATTACCAAGTTCCTAACATTTTGGGTACGTTAAGTCGATTAGCAACCGACATAGCACGATTATAACCGTCAGTGCGAAAAATTACTTCACAACAGAAAACTACTGCTCTAAATTCATAGCAGAAGCACGGGACCAGAAATGTATTTGGGAAAGCTGTTTATTAGAAGTCTGCTTTTAAAAATGATTGGCAAGACAGCCTTGCAAACTAAATTGTAATGAGTTCGATTCAACAAATTATATTTAAGTTTTACGAATCTATTATTTATAATTAGATTATAAATTAGAAGTCTATTAGAAGTCTGCTTTTAAAAATGATTGGCAAGACAGCCTTGCAAACTAAATTGTAATGAGTTCGATTCAACAAATTATATTTAAGTTTTACGAATCTATTTACAAGAATTGTGGATTACGAGAATTGTGGATTACGAGAATTGTGGATTACGATAATTCTTTTTATCCTTAACGGCTTTAAAACCTTAACTGAATTTTAACTAAATATTCAACAATGGACAGAGGAGTTCATTGTTAAAATTGTCTTAGGTCTGAAGAATCTATTTGATTCGAAAACAGACAATAATATTACATATTTGTGTGACTAGACCTTAAAATAATTAAAAATGAAGTTAACAAGAAAGAAAAAATAGACTGTAGTGTTAGAAAAATAGAGAAAAACAAAATAAATAAGCAAAAATGTATGAGAATGAAAGAAAAAGTAATATTAAGATAGAAAATAAATCGAGTGATCGAGATTAAATAATAAAAAGTGACAAAATAGAGAACAGAAGAAATCGACACTGACAACAGAGAGAAGAAAACGAGAGAGATATACAGACACAGAGACAGGAAAGAGAAAGAAAGAATACTGAAAATAATGACTGAAAAATATGTAATAAAAAAGTGAAAGTAGAAATATATATATACTAGCAGTATAGCCCGGCATTGCTCGGGTGTAATGGAAGCTTTAAAACTAAACCATGGTCCTGGAGTTCAGATTCAGACTAAAGAATATTTGAAATAATAAAATAATTGCGACAATTTACCAATATATATATATATATATATATATATATATATATATATATATATATATATACTAGCAGTATAGCCCGGCGTTGCTTGGGTATAATGGAAGCTTTAAAACTAATCCATGGCCCTGGAGCTTAGACGCTTTGGACGTTGGCACGACAGACTAAAAAGCAATAGCTGTTTCCAGTTAAAGCGAAAACGTAGACTGAAAGAAAAATGAATGGATGTAAGTCAAATTTTGATTTCCTGGTATCGATATCAAATAAGTTTTTTTCGTCATAAACTGAATTTTGAAGGCTAAATAAGTCCTCTGAGTAAATGGTATCATGGCTGAGACTAAGAACTACATTTATACCTACTTAGGGCCAAACCTGAAGCAAAAACTAAAATAAAAGGGCTGAAAAAAATACAGACATGCAAGCAGATAAACAGACACACACACACACACACACACACAAACATCTTGCCTTATATATATATATATATATATATATATATGTATTATCGATTTTCTGCACTATTGTAAGAAATGCAACCTTAAAACTTCTGAATATCGTTTCTTATGTCTTTTCTACGAATTTGATTAAAATCGGACCACTCCTTCTACAACCCGATATTTTGATTATCGATTTTCGATATTTATCGGGGATACCTCGGCACAAAACCTAGCTAAGAACACTCGCAGATGCTTATAGTACAACTGTGTAAATTTTCCAAAAAATCGGTTCAGCCGTTTCGGAGTCTATAGGTAATGAACACACACATATACGCACACACACACAGACAAAGTTCCATTTATAAATAAGTTTAGATTTAGGTAAAGATATGGGAAGTAAATATATATATAAAAAGCAGTGAAAGTGAAACTAAAAATATATAATTAAATTATAGAAAGTGAAACTAGAAATATATAATAAAAAATATGGAAAATGAAAGTTGAAATACATCATAAAAATATGGATATTAATACAGTAGAAACATAAAATAAAAATTATAGAAAGTGAAAGTAGAAAGAGAATAGAGAGAAAAAGTAATAAAAGCGAGAAAAAAAAAGAAATATACAAGAAAAATGAGAGAGAATTAGAGAGAGAGAGAGTGAGAGAGAGAGAGAGAATGAGACGAAAAAATAAGAAGTGACAAGAGGAATACAGAAATATACATTAGAGATAAAAAGAGAGGGAAAGAGAGAGAATAAGGTAAGATTCAATATTTGTAAGTATCTGTAAATCGACTCCATAATAATATAGATAAAACACATTCTTTATCTACGTTACAACACCCACTAGTTCTACAAAACACACTAAGGTCTCTACCTATCCTGATGATGACTTAAAATAGTCGAAAGCTTTGATAATATTTATTGTACTTCTCTTCCAAAATAAACTTCGAAAAATTTCTGACAGATTTTCCTCTACGTCTGGGAAGGATTTTTCATAATAAATCGGCTGGTAAAATTATTCGACACACAATGTCTGTAGTTTTTAATATTTGCCTTAACATTCACAAATTATATATATATATATATATATATATATATATATATATATATATATATTATAATTTTTTTAATACAATGGTATATAAAAGCATTATATCACAACAGAAAAAAATTCATGTTTCAGAAAAATACTGTTCTTTTTCAGGTGATATGTTAAAATAAAAAAATCTTTTTTTTAAAAACTGCTCCTCTTATGGTGATATATTAAATTAAATGGTAAAACTGATTTTGAAAATATAAGATGAATTCATGGTTATTTAGAAAATTAGGGAGTGGTAGTTGGAGGTAGTTTAGGTGTGTCAATATTGTTCAATCAAAATTGAGAATTATGTAACCATGGAGATTTAATATTTGGGTCATGAAAGGAAGCAGGATGGCTTGGATCTAGACATTTTGTGTGGGTAAAATACATAGTGAGTTTTAAATGGGTAGACAATAATTTTTAACAGGAGGTTGGATTTTAGTTTTTTTTATTGAATAATAGATTTTTTTTACTCCTGTTTGTGAGTGAAGGGAAAAGAATGTTTAGGTCAGAATTAGGATTAAATAATTATGGTAGACTTGAATATATTGTATTAAGAACAACAATTAAGTATTGTGTGAGTCATTTATTTTATTAAAATAATTTTCATTTCTTTATTTTTGTGTATTGTTATTATGCTTTTATAAACCATTTTAATAACAAAATTACAATATTAAGCTTTACTCTGTATCGAGCAATCTTTATAAAAGTAAATGCTTGAACAGTGGGTGTTTAATCAACGCGTTCTTTCACTGTTTTGTAATATATATATATATATATATATATATATATATATATATATATTTATTTGAAATGACTTGTTTGAATATTTTTTGATCGATACTCGTATTTAAGCATGTATTCTGTTTATAATCAAACAGTACTATATATTTATTTCTACCGGCCTGATTATTTACTATAAATGTTTGTTACGAAAATGTGTGTTATTCGGCACGATTCGAACCTGTGACACCTATCCACATAAGGGAAGCCACTAAGTGATCTGGCGCGTCTTAGACCTCTCGACCACGAATGACGAATAGTCTAACCGAAGTCAAATTAAGATTATAACACAATTTTCGATTCATCGTAATAACCATATCTAGTCTGAAATGTATCGTAATATCAACAAATGTAAACATGTTACGGAAATTAACGAAGATTAACGAAAAGTGGTTATAAACAACCGACAATTTGAAATATATATATATATATATATATATATATATATATATATATATCCTTCCTGGAGAGAGAAAGAGAGAGAGAGAGAGAGAGAGAGAGAGAGAGAGAGAGAGAGAGAAGATAGAATAGCGACGAAGCGTTAGTTCAGTTCATTAGATAGACAATAACTAGGCAGCGTTGGCTTAGATCAATCTCTCTACTGCCAGTTATTAAACTTTACTAACATTCAATAGTAGGTACATCAATATATATGTTACCGTAATTATAGACGGCATAGCATTAATTTACGCGCAAACACCCTTAGGAAAGTTATTAATCTATCTATTCCCGCCAGTTATGGGATAAATAACAGGACAAATTAGGTTTTATAGCATTGGCTAGCAACCAGTCTACTACAGAAAGTAATTGGAGTAGATAGACTAATTGGAGTAGATAGACTTAACTATCGCCCGGTTCACACTCCACCCACGTTTATTGAACGGGTGAAGAGGCTCATCCCTTGTTTCCTGTTTAGGATGTGGTTTCCGGCTTTCTCTTTTTCAATCTTTTCACTTTTACGTAGCCCTCTGCACATCAGTGGCGTTACCGCCTTGCTCGAGGTGATATGATTAAAAAAAAAATAGCAACTTACTGCGGGATAAACTTCTACCCAGTCAGCCATGTCTCTTTCGAGACACGATCACCTAAGTGCGTATCACGTATGACCCTTATCTTACTGATCGATATAAATATTTTGCCGTCATTTTTAACAGCAGGTGTACACTCGTAAAAATATTTTTAATGAGAAATGAGTGAGTGTAAATGCATTACGTATTGTTTGCTTTTCTTTCTAAGCCACAGATGAGATAACTTTTAAGCGCGGGACACAAGCTCTCCGTTTGAGTGCACCGTTGCTAGGGAACCATGAAATCTTACCATCTATTTCCGGTCCCTAATCGATCGGAAACAGCTGGTGATGATACACTTTGACGAATCAGCAGACACTCCGAACGGATTCAGATAAAATCAAGATAATCCCCACCTATTGGCGATGACACTGATGAACGAATGACTGGGTTCAAAGAAAGAAAAAAAAAAGATTCTTTCACATGCAAGACACGAAATGAAAGGCACGGAAATTTCAGAATGCATTTTGGCAGTTGTATAACTTAGAATATATAGGAAACTTCACTGAATATTAATTATAAAATAATGGAGCAAATATAAAAAAAACGTGTAATTATAACTGCATTTAAGTCTATTTACGAGGGGTGGCCAAACTGGCTTAACATAAAAACCACATACAATAAAGTTCAGGTGTTTGAGAGCCACAAGCAATAAACAATATTCACACATGTTTTTCTTACGTACATTTTAACATTAAAGTTACGTTTTAATCCTGTAGGGTCTCAATTCATGCCTAATAAAAAATTTATAAAGCTTGAATTTTTCTCATTTACCTCTAATTTAATTTTTTTTTTATATTAAGTTTATAAATATATTGTTTAATTTAAAAATGTTTTCGTATTGCAAGATATTGAATAACATTATAGTTCGTATGTGTGTTACCCCCCACCTCCTTTGGCCGCATAGTATCGCAGAAAGAAAATGCATTGCTGGAAATATCCAAATAAAAACGGAAGTTTTCTTTGAAGAAGGACGAAATTTCAAAGAAAATAGCTTCTGTTTACTGGATATGAAATGCTAAGTTTTACTAAGTTTTGTGGTTCCGTTTTGTTAGAATCGCAAGCAAGGGAGAGGAAAAAGAATCTACGTTTCACTGTTTTCAATGCTTTGTTTTCAATATTTGCATTTTTAATTTTTTTTTTTATAGTAACCGTGATAAAAGAAAAGAAGCTTCGCAAACATTTTTCCACGAGCCACATATTAAAGCTCAAAAAGCCGCCTAGAGCCCGAGAAGGCGCGGTTTGACCACTTCTGTTATATACCGTATTTTCTGGAGAAATTATGAGAAATTTTGAATGAAAATTAAAGCCAAAAATAGGTCACATTATGCACAAGTATGCGTTTTCAGGAATTTTTACTCAACTTGAAATAATAAGATGGTAAATACACTCTCTATTATAATAAAAACCATTATATATATATATATATATATATATATATATATATATATATTGTATCGATAATTTTCTAAACATATATTGTTATATATAACAAATAATTAATGTCTAACATGTTTAATCATGAGCCGTTCAAAACATCGTATTTTGGCTTTAATTTCAGGTGAAAATAAAGACAAAAATTTCCAACATTTGGATATTTTTTTTATTATGCTGATTCTAAGCTTTCGGCTCACATGAGCCATCTTCAGAGAAGTTACGGGGACGTTAACATAAAGACATCTACCATAAAAGATGATATCTTGTTTTGATAGAAAAAATGCTATGCGACGATAATAATATTGATAATATTAATAATAATAACGTACGTCAAAATAAACATAACACTATTAACTTATACTACTGCAACCAAATGCATCATAATTAAAAACATGATGAAGCAACACTCAAAACATAATAGGTAGAAAAATTATTATTATTAATAATAATAATCAAATTAAGCTTAGAACCAGCATAATAAAAAATATCCAAATATTGGACAATTTTTGTCTTTATTTTCACCTGAAATTAAAGCCAAAATTCAATGTTTAGAACGGCTTATGATTAAACAATATACATTCATTGTCTGTTATATTTAAGAATGCACACACACACACACACACACACCCTCCTGTCACGCTAGGGGTGGTGAATTGTGGCCAACAAACTTACGCCATTTCACTGCCGTGTTCAATCTTTTCTTCTTCATCTTTTTATTTTAGCTTTTCCTTCTTATTACTTGAAAAAGAAGTATAGGGGATTGAGAAGGGGTAGTGATAGGGGGAGAGCGAGAAATAGAGAAAGAGAGAGCGAAAAAGAGATATGGGTTTTAAAGGAAAATAAATGCTTAATTTTAATTTTTTTTGTTTATATATTTTGTTTTCATATTTTATTTATTTATGTTTTTCACCATAACCGTACGTAAAAAAAAAAGGAATTTTCATTATGTTAGAAATGTTCGTGAATTAAATTTACGAAGAATTTTCCAATGTTTGTTTGGACATTACGGCTGAAGGGTAAGTTAAATCATATAATATTCCTTTTATATGACTTCTGTTTATTTCTGCCTACTTTGTTTTTAACAGAGTATTCTAAACCAGTGTTGTGTTTCCTTTTTTCTAATGCATTAATGTATCTAATTTTGGAATTTTCAAAAACTTCCTTATTACTAGAGTTTGTACATAAAATTTGATTGATTTATGCAGGTTACTAATGATCATGGTCGTATCTGACTACCGGGCACACTGGGCACACCGGGCACGGGTCCGGGCCGATCCGTGCAATCATAGTGAAAACCCGGGCAAGGAAAAAATGTCTTCGTTAGAAATCAAACAAAACAATTCACGAAGAAAGAAAGAAAGAAAGAAAGAAAGAAAGAAAGAAAGAAAAACAAAGAAAACATCCGAATGAAGGCAGTAAAATATCTGTTTATTTATTAATTTTGGGAGAAAAGACTGCTTATACTCAGAAAGTCCGAACCCGATTTCCTGCTTTCGTTCACGTTCTGTGCCTAATTTCCATTGAATTAACCGGAAAAATCCGCAAAAATCATAGTTTCTGGAAACGGATGACACTGATGACGTCATGACATTGTCAGGTAATAAATCCGGGCAATTTTCTCTGTGTCCGGTGTTTTTTTAGCATCAGCTACGGCCCTGCTTAATGATTCTATGGTGGTGATTTGATTCTTTGCTGATGCATTTGTGATGGTTTTAGACGCTATATCGGTATATATATTTTGCCGTGATTTTTGACGGCACGGGCTCACTAGTAGATAATAAAACACAAAACTCGAGGGTGTTGATAACAATTGTTTACAAAAAATATTTAATATGTCGGCAATATTTGTTTTAATTTAGAATCAGCGTAATTGAGCATTCTTTCGCCATAAAGAGAGGAAATTCACCGAAATTGATTAAAAAAATTAAAGACAATAGACAGATAACATTAATGTTATAACAAAGCATCTTTCTCTGAAAATAAGTTTTGAAACGGAAATTAAGAGAAAAACACGCAGTGGCTAAACATCCGGTAAATTTGTATTCTTTAATATCATTAAAAAAAAAAAATTAAATATTTTAATGAAATATATGTACGACATTGGGATGTTAATGAATAATATAGCACAGCTTAACAAAATGAGATAGCTGTAAGATGAAGACATTTTAACTGATGCAATTTAGCCCCGTTTATAGTCCGAGGGATACGTCAGTTAAGTGTCATACTTGATACACACTTGGGCGGTCTTGTCACGAAAGAGAAATGACTGAATAGAAGATTATCCCGAAGTAGGTTGCCATGACTTTCTGCGGTAGACTGGTTGCCAGCTAAGGTTATAGAACCCAATCTGTCCTGTTCTTTAACCCATAATTTGAGGAAATAGACAAATTAATACCTTTCACAAGAGTATTTGCGCGAAAGTGAATACAACGAATACAACTGGAATTTGAACTCGGCTCCTCGACTTCTCGTTGCGAGCCGGTATCCAGTTCACCACAACGCACATCTTAGCCTCAGAGATAACAGGTCGTATTACATACTAAAACATTGCATGTATGTGAATCTTGTAAACTTCCCTGTGGATTATAGAGTAATTGCCTCAACATAGTAGGCATCGCTACTTTGGTTTCAGGAGCAAGAAATTTTTAAAGTATTAGAGTTGTTAACCCCACGTATGTTTGAATTCAAAATTTTCTTCTCCTATACTGGCTGCCAACCAAGGAAAGAGAGCCTAGTCTATCTTGCTATTAACTCATAACTGTGCTGTGCTATGGTTTAACAACTCTAATACTTTAAAAGTTTCTTGCTCCTGAAACCAAAGTAGCGATGCTTACTATGGTGAGGCGATTACTCTATAATCCACAGGGAAGTTTACAAGATTCACATACATGCAATGCTATGAAAACGGATTTATACCTCCAAGGTCTTTGTGCGAAAAAGAGTGCAACTGCTTGGGTTGAAATTTGAACTCAAAACACAATAGGAAAACTAAAACACTTTCGAATACACCATGACATGTTTGACAACTGTTTATCTTGTAAAGTAATGGTAGCATCCTGGTTGGTTAGAATTCTTTTCACCGGGAGTAGCAGCTAGAATGACTCAATCTGATTTTCGAAGACAACCCCAGTTCGTAGGTAAAACATGCAAAACTGGTGTACGGAGCGTAAATTGATTTTACTGTCTTACAACCTCTTCTGTCCCTATATCTTATGCTTATGTTTGTCCTTGTCTTCTCTAATGTTGTATCTGCTGCGGTTATCTGCAAGTTGCTCTCGGTTATCTAAACCAATTTCCGCAAGTTTCCGCAAGCGCTTGCAGACATACCTAAAGCGCAATGCAGGGCAGGCTATTCGGTGTTTATCCTGTGCCCAGCTTACCGTGCATAACATTCATACGCCCATTCTTCATTCGATAACATGACTCAACCATTGCATACACCGTTGCTATAGTTGGATCATGTTTATTATTATAATTATAAAACAACGGTCTTGAAATATTTAAAAAAATAAAATTCTCTTTCCTCTTTCTCGTTTATTTTCGGGCTCCAAAAAAGCCAGTTTATATTTTACTTATCTTGAGATCAATTTAGACTGTCTGTTTTCTCAATGATCAAAGTTTAATAGAAAACAAACTGAATCGGCGCTAGTTAAATAGAGTGGTCCTCTCGTAAAAAAGACAATTTTTTATAGGTTAGTATTTGTTAAGCTTTCTACGGGTGAAACATTTGTTAGAACAGAAAAAAATTGATATTTTAAAAAATCACTTTAGAAATGTAGTTCCGTTCATAATATTTCAGTGTTAAATATGTTCTCTGATTTTTTTACATCAACTTGGAGAATTTGACACTCACAAGTCATGTTGAAGGTGTGAGAAACAAGATGAGTTTGAGTTTGAGTTTTGTTTAACGGCATATCAACCTCTGTGGGTTATTTAAGGCCAAAAAAGGTATTTTTTTAATATTCAGTTATATTGAAACAGTTTATTTAGTCAGATTTTAATTAAATTTTTTTTAGTTTTGTTCTTTTTATTTTAGAAAACTGAAAATGTCTCCTAGTTTTGTAATAAAAGTTGTTTTGCTGAGAATAATTTTTTTCTTCAAAAATGTGTTATGGTAATAATTTTTTTCTTCAAAATTTTATTGTTGGTAATATTTTTCCTTCAAATATGTATATTTTTCTATAAAGTCTACTTTTATGTATATATTTCTATAAAAGTCTATTCGTATGCATATTTTTCTATAAAAGTCTATTTGTATACTTTCATAGTGTTTTGACCCCAGTTTGGGGGTTAACTATTTGCCCATAGCTGAAACTCTAACAGGTGCTATCACTCCGGGTCAGGGTGGACCTGGGAACAATAGCAATTAAGAGGTGGTTCCATGCTTCTCCCAATCTCCCAATCAGAGGCTTTGCTGCCAGATGCAGTTTGCCGTCATGGCCAGGATCATACTTTTTAGTATTATAAAATATCTTTGTGTAATTTTTGTAACAATGTCTGTCAGTGTATTTTTTTATATATTTACATTTATTTTACATAATTTAGAGTACAAGTTACCCATCGCATAAGATGTTTAGACGTATATTTTTATGTTTATAAACAACTATTTGCAGGAAACAAGGGAAAGAAGAAAGCTTGCATAAAAAGATGGAAGAACAAACAGTGGGATGAATGGCGAAAAGACAAACTTCAATAAAAGCCATAAAGAATTGGACGGTGTGGACAGCCATGATCACTTATACTATGAAGAAATACAGCACAAAGCAGGAGAAGAAGAAGTAAAAGAAGAAAAAGAAAAAGAAGAAGAAAAACGATTTTATTATAAATGCCATCAACAAAAAATTGTTTATTTATAAAAAGCATAAAGAACAAATTACAAATGAATCATAAAATTTCATTTTTAAAGCTGAATTTGCAAATTAATTATCTCCATAAGAACCACTAAGGCAAGATATAAGACACATGATGTTAAATTTAACGATAAGATAGGAGAAGAAAAAGAAAAAGATAAAAAATCTAAAAAAGAAGAAAAGTGAAAAAATGGAATGGGCAAAGAAGGTAAAGAAAAACGAAAGAAAAATAGGGAAAGATGGAAAGACAAAAAGAAAAAAGGAATGAAAAAAGATGAAAAGAAAAAAGAATATAAAACAGGAGAAGGGAAAAGAAAAAAAACAAGAAAAGGGAACAAATTGAAAAGGGGAAAATAAAAGGAAAAAAGGAAGGGGAAAAATGAAAAATAAAAATAAAGGGAAAATTTAAAAAAAAGAAAAAAAAGAAATGAAAAAGACAAAGAGAAAAAGAAAACAGGAAGAAACAAAAAGGGACAAAGATGAAAAATAGGAAAAGGTAAAAAAGAGCAAGAAAAAGCTAAAAGTGAATCGCATTTATTTGATGTTACAATTTTACACAATTTTTGCGCATGCACACGGACAGCCAACCAACCAACCTTTATTTTGATTTTAGTTTACAGTGATTCGAGTTAACGCACATATGCACATTCGAGTTTTATATATTAGATATAGTTGAATGTAGAATCCTATGATTTGCTGTTCACCACAGGTATTCTATGTCTCTGGTTAAAATCATTTTTAAGCGTAGCAACCAGAATGGACATAATTAATAAAAAAGATAAAAAAAAAAGAAAGAAAACATCTACAATAGTTTAATATTAAAAAAGAGTGAGAAAAAATAGTGTGAATTAACAGGTTATCGCTGTTCGTTCATCAGAACTCGATCAAGGAAAATATAATTTATATTCACAATCAGTGAGTTACATGCCATATGTGATACAAGCTTGAACGATCATGTCTCGAAAGTGACATGACTGACTTTTCTCGCAGTAGCTTGACATTACTTTTGACGGTAGACTGGTTGCTACCAAATGCTGTAGAACCCAATATGTTCTGCTACTTAATTTAAAGCTATAGAAAGAAACAACGGATTATTATCTTTTCCAAGGGTATTTGCACAACGAATGCAACTAATTCAACAGAAATACGAACTCGACTCTCCGATATTTTTGTTCCGAGACAATATCCAATGCACCACAACCAACCTTCTTTACATGCTCAAGGGCTACGGTGTCTCCGGGCGAATATTTGGCTGAAGCCAATCGTTCCTAAAAATCGTGTAATGATAGGTCGTGTTGAAAAAACACGCTTCTAGTTCTTTTCACATTAATTCGGACCCTTCCAGTGCGCTATCCTTGAACCTACGACCTTTTCGATGTTAACTGTAAACAAAAATGTTTTTTTCCTACATCAAACTTTGATGATCTGTTAACTCCCGCATTTTTCATTTTCATTTTGGATTTCTTCTTTTGCTATAAATTGCCGTAGTCCTTTCTTATTTTGATTTTTTCTCGCTAGAATCCATCTTTCACATTTTTGTGGCCTGTTAGAGACAGGAAGAATGACATGAAAACAAGAAGGTACGTTTAACCAGTGTATTACAATAACAGAACATATATACAAACATAACTGTTACTAGTTAGCAAATAGAAGTGTACGTCCGAACTGTATAGTTACGCTGCGTCACGACTGCCTCTTAACTGTCTCTCGTCTGTCTCTCGACTGCCTCTCCGGAAGTCACGCAGGTTAGTATTTATTGAAGGATGATAAGTTCATTCCTATAGATAGGGCACCATAACAACATTTATAAATCCGTGCACTGAATATGGCTTCCACATCCGATATGATGCCCCTACTATATATTTCGAGATCCTCGACAAAATCCAATCAACGGACTGTAATTTTATCGCTCCTGGCCTGACATCTCGACTTCAGTCCCTTTTCGACACCAGTCTTTTGTATAAATATTATCACAGCAACTTTACCAATGAGCGCTTTCCAATTTTTTTTATTCCCCCCACACTGCAGGCAAATTGTACATATGTTAACTGGCTAGGACTATGCAGAGACTTTGCGGTATTATGCAGGCTATAGTAAGAATGGTAAGTAAAAATGTGTTGGTTTGGAGGAAAGGATAACATGGTATTTTCGGTGGCTAGCTAAGTTTAAAGTAAGACAGTTTAAAGACCGGCTCTCACCTAACGCTCGTTTTGACATTGTGACACATTTTTTTTATTAGTCAGAATAAATATTCCTCTCCTTTGCACCTCGATCTCATGAATTGAAGCGTACTACTAGATTGGCAATTAAGTCTCACCGTTTTACTGCTAAAATAAGTTTTATTCTAACAGTTTCTTTACTCGAACTTTTTGCCTATGTAACTCTATTTCATTTTCTTGTTTCTCTTCAATTTACGATCTTCAAACCATTGGCGTCTTAGTGGCATTATTTTCTTCCATGGGGTGAAAAAAGATATAATTAAAGTTTCACCGCCAACCAATTTTTTTTTTCTGGGCGTTAGAAATTTTGCTGGTTAGTATAACAGAACTTCGGGACTTCCAAGCTAAAAGACTAAACGTAAAACGATATTTGGACTGGAATTAAAATTTAAACATTTGATTTGATTAAACGAGAGATAATAAAGTTATATTGAAAGCTCGAATATAACTGCTCATAGAATATTGGCACCATGATATAGGGAATTTAGCTGACAACGAAAAGCCAACACTTTTCAAATATTCGTTATCACAAATGTATCAAAAAATAATAAAATAAACTTAGTCAACACGGGCATTTGTCAGATGTGCCAGCGAGTGATAAAACTACCGTACTTGGCAATTTTAACGCCAAAGTAGACAGACACTTGGAAAAGCATTCTTGGGAAACACACACACACACACACAGAGAGAGAGAGAGAGAGAGAGAGAGAGAGAGAGAGAGAGAGAGAAGAGAACAGTATCAACAACAGGCACTTTCCTCTTGAGTTCTTTGCGAAACTGGAACTCAAAATCACCAACACCTTATCTAAACAAAAGAACAGCTGGAAGAAAAAAATAAAAATAATAATAACTTGCAGACCGAATTCTCATGCGATATGGGGCATGCAAATAAGAAGTACCACTCAAAAATGGTCTTTTCTGAATGCAACTATATAGCCGTCTTGACCGCGGTTAGCTCATTTACTTCCAGATCATCTATGTTGAAAAACACAACAATATATAAGTTTGCCAGTCAGTATCCCATACGGGTTACATGCTTCGGCAATCATGTCTCTAAAGAGACATCACTGACTGGGTAGAAAATTTTCCCACAGTAGGTTGCCATTATTTTCTTCGGTATGCTGGTTGCCAACCATGGCTACAGAGCCTAATCTGCCCTCGTATTTTACCCATAAATGAAATGCCATGAATTCAATTGGAATTCCGTTCCGAGCCGATATCCACAGCACCACAACGCAGTGGATATCGGCTCGGAACAAAACAAACGGATAGCCGAGTTCGTCTTTTTTCCCTGCAGCTATGGGTAAATAGCAATGGCAACCTACTGCTGGAATATCTTCTGCCCAGTCAGTCATGTCTCTTTCGAGAAATGATCGCCCAAGCGTGTATTATGTATGACATGTAACTGAGTATATGGGCTCCCATCCAAAATTCTAGCAGCTGATATATCCTCTTAAAGACGACAAAAAGATGACGAGCGTAATTAACACGTACCCTTGACAAACGTCAAGCGATCGCTATTATTACCTCTCTCTTTCTCTGTCACCTCCTTCCTTTCCATCGTTCACCCGTCTGCCTTTTCTTATACTTGATAACCAAACAGAGCCCTTTAAGACTGAGCGATTAATTCAAAGACACTTCTACCAAACGCCAATGCTCATACATACATATATACGTACGTCCCTGCCTATATTCCAAGTTACTACTCCGAACTCTTGATACCCTTAACTTGCTCAATGAACATTAACTTATACCAATTCATGTTATTTCTTTTCTATTAATAAATTTTCTATTTAAACATAAAAAAAGGTGTACTTTTATTCTTCTACAAATCCATCCTCTGATAACCTTCTGATAATTATGGATAAAACCTGTAAGTTGTAGGAACTTTGGTTATACTTCACAAAATAAAAGACGGAGTAAGCTCGACTGTCACCAGAGAGAAGATGACGAGCGTAATTAAAACGTACTCTTGACAAACGTTAAGCGATCGCTATTTTTACCTCTCTCTTTCTCTGTCACCTCCTTCCTTTCCATCGTTCACCCGTCTGCCTTTTCTTATACTTGATAACCAAACGGAACCCTTTAAGTCTGAGGGATTACTTCAAAGACATTCCTACTCTACAATAACTCTTATACAAGCATAAAAACATACGTTCCTGCCTATGTCCACATAAACTCATTCTCACAAGTTACTACTACGAAATCTTGATTCCCGTAACTTCTTAATACTGTTTTTCATTGAACATTAACTTCTACCAATTCATGTTATTCTTTTCTATTAATAAATTTCTATTTAAACCTACAAAAGGTATACTTTTATTCTTCTACAAATCCACCTTCTGATAAACTTCTGATAATTCCGATGATAATTCTGGATAAAACCTAAGTTGTAGGAAGTTTGGTTATATTTCACACAAGGACAATTCAGAAAGCATTAATCATCTCCCTACTTCTACATAGGTAACCACCTTCGTATTCCATTGGTGAAATGTTAGTTCCACTCGAATAGCTTTTTCCCACAAACAGATACTTTGTGAAACGACCCCCAAGAGAATATACAATGTTAACCTGTTCATTCATTTCTAGAGTTAAACGTTATCTTCCCCGTATATAATCTTAAACTGTGCATCTTATCTCTTACTCTGTAATTGTCTACATTGAGTGGCTATTGGGCCTTGTGCAGGGTGAATATTATTGGAAAAAAGAACAAAAGCCAAAGAATAAATTGGCTTATAGAAATACAATCACTATTGACTGCCTTCAAAAGGATGAAAGACGGACACCTCATGACATATCTACTGTCGATTAGTGGACAACAAAACCTGACATACAACAACAGTCTTCCTGACTGTCTCTATAAATCAATGGTGTTTTCACAAATCCATTGTATTCACCAGAGAAAATATTGCATGTTATTCTCCCCTTTCTATGTGCTACGATTCGTGGCAGATTTTCAGTAAATGGTGTTTCTGTTTGACAAAAAAATAAATAATTTAAATTCTCAAAGGAATCCTACTTTTAATTTTTCTCAAAATTTCATAAAACTAAGGAAATGAATGTCAGTCAGTTAAGTGCCATATGTGATACACGCTTAGGCAATCATGTCTCGAAAGAGACATGACTGACCGGGCAGATGATTATCCCGCATTAGGTTGCCATTACTTTCTGCGGTAGGCTGATTGCTAGCCAAGGCTATAGAACCCACTCTGTCCTGTTATTTAACCCCTAACTGGAGGGAAGAGACAGATTAATACCTTTCCCAACGGTATTTGCGCGTAAGTGCAATGCAAGGAATTTAACTGGAATTCGAACTCGGCTCTACCGAGCTCTTGTTCCGAGTCGATATCCACTGCACCACATCGCACATCCAAATGAATGTAACAGATGTAAAAAAAAAAGAAGTGTTTTCCAAGATTTTCTAAAAGGAACGTTTAAAAAATAATTTCATTCATTTTTGAATAAGTCCTGAAAACTACATTAAAATCCGACAATTATTTGTTTTTTGCAAGAATTTTCTAAACAACGTGCTTTTAACCCCAAAACGACGCTAAAAATCCTAATACTAATCTTTGGCCCACCCATTGACGCAAGAAAAAAAATAGTTTTTTTATCTAAAATTTCGAACGTGCTAGAAAGGATTAAAAATTTTGATAAAATAATAAGAAACCCCTCTTAATAAACATTTCGATGATAAAACATTTTTCATCAAACTTGGAGCCTTTTTATCGTTCTAGGCTCTTTTTTCGAAAATTTTTAGAAGTAGAAGAATTTTGATAAATCAGGCAAAGTGGAAAACTGTTTTACTGACTATGCATGTCATCTTCGTTTAATAGGCTTTCTCTGTTCAGAAATCTGTGTATGCGTTTGTGGGTATTTTAATCCTCTATCGACTCGGAATGACAAATCGGGGAGCCGAGTTCGAATTCCAGTTAAACTACTTGCACTCGCTTACGCACAAATACTCTTGGGAAAGGTACTAATCCGTCTCTCTTCCCTCAAGTTATGGGTTAAATAATAGGACAGACTGCATTCTATAGCCCTGGCTGGCAACCAGTTTACCACAGAAAGCAATGGCAACCTACAGCGGGATAATCTTCTGCCCAGTCAGTCATGTCTCTTTCGAGACATGATCGCCTAAAACGTATGGCACTTAACTGACAGACTGACTACTATAATCAAGACTGTTGTGTATTTATTTTATTTTATTTGTGTATGGATATTTACTTCGTCCCGCCACTTAGACGTCGATGTGACACAAGGCCAAAGTTTAATGTGGGGAGACCGAACGCATGCGAACGTCCAAGGGTCAAAATTACCCAGTCCTCGCAATCGCCGGTTGCGCAAGCTCCGGTGGCGACCACCGGTCCACCCCTCTTGTGTAATGGGGTGGCACGGTCTCAGGACACTGTTTCCAGGGACCGTGTATCCCTCAGTGTAATTTTTCTCAATTGCATGTCTGTCCTCGGACAGAGATACAACGGAGCCGTACTCTGCCCGAGGAAGAAAGCGCAACTGAGAGGTGATGATCCCCACCCACCACAAAAGTGGCAGGTAAGTATAAAATGTTCTTAGCCGCTGCGTTTCGTTTTCTGAGGGACTTTCGTGAGGCAATGGATTTTTAAGCGCAGTTTAGATGTGGCACAAGCCAAAAGTATGGGGCACCCAGTAAGGATCGAACACACTACTCAATTGTAATGTTCATAGTGACTTTAAATTTTTTTTATTAAATCCTTTTATATTAAAAATAGAGACAGATAGTTATTTGAATTATATGAATAAAGTATGTTACTAAATTATGAGTAGTAGATGGTCAACGATGCATTTCATAAAGCAGAGTATTAAGAGACTGGAAGATCTTGTTGGTTGGTTGTTTTGTTTTTATGGCATATCAGTCTTGGCGGGTCATTTATTGCCAACTCAGTTTTTATTTATTTATTGCTGGTAATATCTTTTTCTTTCAACAATATATTGTTGTTTTTATATAAGTTTTGTGTCTAGTAATACCTTTTTTCTTTTCGAGTATCAAGATTCATTGGGATTTGTTTGTTTTTTTAAGGGCAGGGTCCCCAAGTCCTACCCTTGTTATTTAACCCATGACTAGAAGGAAAGGACGGATTAATACCTTTCCCAGGGGTACCAGTGCTTAAGTGAATGCAGGGTATTCAACTGGAATTCGAACTCGGCTCACCGATTTCTCTTTCCGAGCCGATATCCACTGCACCACAACGCACATCCGTCACTAAACACTTACAGCACCTGGTATTCCGAAGCGGTCACTCATCTAAGTACTGACCAGGCTCAACGTTGCTTAACTTCGGTGATCGAGCGAGAACCGGTGTATATCAAATGGAGTTTCCGCAGAAAGATGATGAGGATACCATTGACCGAACATGTGAGCAATGACGAGGTTTTTGGAGAGAATGCGAACGAAAGGAAAACTTATACTTGGCATCAGGAAGAGACAGTTGAGGTTTTAATGAGGGAATCAGGCTTAGAGATTCTAGTACTCACAGGATGGATAGAAGGAAAGAAAGACAGGGGAAAGTAGTGCAAGACATACTTGATGGACAGGTAGATAGCTGAGCGGGGTTTGAGGGAGATACCAAGAGGAAAAATATTTAGAGCGATAAAGAATAGGGACAAGTAAAAATCCATGATCACCTACGTCCTGAAAGGACACGGTATGTAATGAAGAAGAATCATATGTTTATTTTTTATAAAGGGAAAGATCAAAAGAGGAATTATTGTGAAACTGTGCTTATGATCGCAGAAGATAGAGAAAAAAACTATAAATACAGGGTGTCTATAAAGTCTGTGTGCACTTTTAAAAATTCATAAGTTTATTTATATTTGTGATGAAAATAATCTGTAAAAAATGTTATGAAGTTTAATGTACCTAGTTTTAACTATAGTTATTGAATAATTCTTTATCACAAAATTTGCAACGATTTTTAGTTAAGCAAAAAAAATATTTTCTTTTTTTCAGAGTCAATTTGATCCATGGCTTCAACTGAGGAAAAAAGTAAACTGTGTTCTTTGGTTTTACTGAACTGAAATCTACTATTGCTGTACAAAGAAAGAATTGAATACAATAAAGAACCACCTGATAGAAACACTGTTGCTAAATGGATGAAAAAATTTAAAGAGACAGGCTCTGTTCATGATAAGCCAAGGTCTGGAAGGCCTTGTATCAACGACGAAACGTAAATAAAATTTCAATAAAACGTTAAAAATATAGATTTACTTCTTTCTAATTCTTTTTAAACATTATTTCTATCTCAAGTACAAATAAAGTTATAATTTTTTTAAAGCGCACACAAACATAATGGATATCGTTAGTGTCAAAAATAAATACTTTTTAGAATAAACCGAATGTAATTTGGAGTTAATCGAATATTTTACGCATTTAAAAGTAATCTTTTGTTTTGATTCCAGTTGATAGTCGAGATTGCTTCTCTGCCGAATTGTGTAATAAGATCCCCGAGGATGTTTGTGGTGAAGTAAATTGTTACGTCACTTTGCTATTGCTAGTTTTGTCATAATTTCAGATCTTTTAATCTTGAAGTAACTGCAACAAATTTTTCACAAGGTATTATGTGTTTCATTCGCCCCTATTGCGTAATAGGATCTTTTCAGTTAATTCACACCAAATAATGTAAAGTTACTTATCGCAAATATTAATTTACTTTAAGAGATTATAAATTTTGCACTCTTTGAAACCATGAATCAAGATTTGTTTAGCCTGCCTTGCAACAATTCTAAAACTTTCATAATTCTCGAAAGTGAATGTCAATGAATTTGACTGGAATTCGAACTCGACCCTATAATTCTTCAACCCCAGCTGTAGTCTATTGCTCCACCGTGTATTAAGGTGAAATATCCAACATTTAGTCGCATTCTAAAATTTATAGTTCTTGATAGGGTACACATGCGGTTGTCAGTATACTTATTTTCTAAGTGTAGCCGAAAGAATGGGACTCCCGGTGAGGAACAAACTCACTACGCAGTCGTAATTATTCTAGCGAGAAAAGCTTGCTAACCATTACATGTCCCCTATATATATATATATATATATATATATATATTGTAATTTTGTTATTACAATGGTTTATAAAAGCATAATATCAATACACAAAAATTTTCATGTTTCAGAACAATACTGTTCTTCTTCAGATGATATGTTAAAATAAATGATGAAAATGATTTATTTTTAAAATATAAGATGAATTCCTGGTTATTTAGAAAATTAGGGAGTGGTAGTGGGAGGAAATGCATTAAGTTTGTTAATATTTTTCAATCAAAAGTGAGAATTATGTAACAATTGAATTTTAACATTAGGATTATGAAAAGGAGCAGGATGGCTTGGTGTCTATACATGTCACTTTTTAATTTTGTTTGGATAAGATACATAATGGGACCTTAGATTTTTTAAGTGGATAGACAATAATTTTTAACAGGTTGGATTTTAGTGTTTTTTTTTATTTATTGAACAATAGGTTATATATATATATATAATGCGTGACTCTTCATAAATGAACTGAGTTCTCTCGGTGACTGGCGTCTGTATACACTGCTTACATAGAAGACGTTAAAATTTCCCTTCTCTGGTTCCATGTGCCTATGACTTGGGGGTAGCGACTCCGACTGACACCAAATCGGTTGAGTTTCGATCCCGGCCAGAAACAAGTGGATATGTCTAGCCACACTGATGAGCTGCGAAACAGGCTTGTATGTGGATGACTAATATATATTTGTGTGTGTGAAGTGGGATCTTTTCTGTTAATTTAGCCCAAGTAATGTAAAGTTATTTATCGCAAGTATTAATTCCCCACAAAAATTTATCACTTTTAAATCAACGTTTGCTTTTTATTAAACTTTTGACACTGTTTTGAAATTATAGAATTTTAAATCAAAGTTTGTTTGTGATTTTATTAAATTTTCGGTACTCTTTTAATTTCAAATCAAAATTTGTTTAGCTTGTCATTAAGTTGCTGGAGTTAATACAATAATGCAAGGAAAGGAGAGTGGCGTTTGCTTCACATCTTTTGTAGGATGATTTTAATTATATTCATTTGACTGTAAGTCACGGTATGAATTTCGTTGACTCAAAAACATCAGCTCACTCACAAACAATCGAAAGTGACTGGCGGAACGTCAAAATGAAAAATAATTCCACATTCGGAACTCATCGCAGCATAATAGATTTTTAATATACTTAAAAGTTTCTTTGGAGATGTAAGGCCAAAATATAACGTTGAAGACATTTCTAAATTTTAGTGTGAATATTATTAAATATAATTTTTTTTTATTTTTGGGTGAATTAAAATGTTGGGGTAATTAACAGAAAAGATATCCGTAGTAGTCTGAGGTTTGAAAAAAAAAAACAAAAAAAAAAAACAAAAAAAAAAACAACTTATGAACTGATTTCAAACTTCGACGCACCTGATTACATTCACTTTCGCACAAATAATATTGAAAAATCTTACAGCCGTCAGTCAGTCAGTTAAGTGCCATAAGTGATACACGCTTGAGCGATCAAATCTCGAAAGAGACCTGGCTGACTGGGCAGAAGATTATCCCGCAGTAGGTTGACATTACTTTATGTGGTAGACTGGTTGCCAGCCAAGGCTATAGAACCTGTTACTAACCCATAACTAGAGGGAAGAAACGGATTAATATATTTCTCAAATGTATTTGCGCGTAAGTGAATGCAAAGAATTCGACTGGAATTCAAAGTCAGTTCCCCGATTTTTCGTTCCGAGCCGATATCCACTGCACCACAACGCACATCCTTACAGCCGTATCATGCTCAAACACCAGTTCCTGTAAATCAACAAAGTTAAGCAAGGTCGAGCCTAGCCAATACCCAGATAGGTGACCGCTTAGGAATAACAGGTACTATAAGCTTGGATATCCGGTGTAATGAATGACGACTTGGAATTGGAAATCGGAAAGCTGAGTTCCAGGTCTATTCGGGTTCCTTATATTAACTTAAGCGCAAGTAAGTTTTCAAAAGGTCTGAATCCACCTTTTTTCCCGCCAGTAAGAGTTAATTGGTAGAACTTGTATCATTAAATCGTTATTATCTACAAAACAATCTTACAATAAAAACATTTGCTGGCTTTAAATAACTCGTAAATGGTTGATAAACCATAAAAAGCAAATCAATAAGTACTGGAAAAGGTATGAAATCGGTTTTTCTAGCTATGGGTTAGCTACAAAGGTAGACAGGGTTACTGATGAGTAACCAGTTTGGGAGAAGGAAAACTCTGAATTAAAAAAATCCACCTTAGGACATTGTGTATTTGTATGCTTTATGTTTGGGAATTTATTATTTGCCCATAGCTGGGGTCCTAACAGATGCTGCCATCCTGGGTCATGGTAGATCTGGGAACTGCATCAATTAAGAAGAGGTTATACGCGCCTTAAAACCTCTTTGATATAAAAATTTCATTTTATCGTAAGTGATTAATATTCACCACTGAATATAG
Organism: Ascarosepion bandense; assembly: GCA_037127315.1. Classification (NCBI taxonomy): domain Eukaryota; kingdom Metazoa; phylum Mollusca; class Cephalopoda; order Sepiida; family Sepiidae; genus Ascarosepion; species Ascarosepion bandense. The sequence continues at coordinate 1,219,408 of JBBBDQ010001102.1, read as the reverse complement.
TCTACGGCTATATCGTGTTCAATACACCGGTTCCCGTCCGATTCACCGAAGTTAAGCAACATTGAGCTTGGTCAGTACTTGAATGGGTGACCATTTGGGAATACCAGGTGCTGGAAACGTAAGGACCTAGAATGGTCCACCGGTCCTCCAGGGTTGGGCGCAGGGCTATAACAACCCTGCTCCATAAAAAACAGTTTGTTGCAGCAACAAAGAGTTGCTGCCCTATGCACTATCTGGGTGTGACGGATGATGACTGAATCAAGGGCATTGACAAAAAAAGAAGATTATGTTCAAAATAACTGCTTCTATTCATCATTATGTTGTAAACTCATTGTCCATGCGTAATTTTTGCGTCCGAAGCAAGTCTAGCAAGATTAAATAATTTACGCAAAGGTGAAAAAAGTAATTTGAAATTGTTTGAATTTATCGCTAATTTAATTTGAAACTTTTAAATACATTATTTCAAAGTTATATTTTCGAATTCAATATTTAAAAAAATGCGTTCAACAATTTATCCCAAAAGAGACACTTAATGGCCGAATGATTAAAAAAATAATGTCAGAATGAATTCGGAAATAATTTAGTTGATTACCAAAACGATCATAAAAAAGATTTTTTCTATTTGATTTGTGAATGATTAATTAGTTATTGGTTCATGCGATTAATTTATTTTAACGTTTCTTAAATAAATTATCGGAAAACAAAAGAAAATATAAAAAGGAGTAATTTACAGACCATTCTTAAAGAATAATATCCAGAATTTCATTGGCTTTTCTTATTGATTCTACAATAATACGCTCTAAGTATATATATATATATATATATATATATATATATATATATATGAGAAAAATTACGACAGACACATTATTTCATGGTGAATCGGAAGTTTTGGGCCTATTTCAGTCGAACCATCGTCAGCCTCCGTGTTTATTTTACCAAAAAAGTTGGTAAAATAAAGACGGAGGCTGACGATGGTTCGCCTGAAATAGGCCCAAAACTTCCGATTCATCATGAAATAACGTTTCTGTCTTAATTTTTCTTATATTTGCTCTATATGTATTTATATGCATATATACTTAGAGCTCTCTTAGACAGTTATCCTACCACTGTATGTACAGGATACTCCTTTGGATTCTTCTATACCCACACTGCATGCTGATATATATATATATATATATATATATATATATATATATATATATATATATTCACTTTTTTATTTAAAAGTTCGAGAATCGGTTTACATCAGATTTTGCAGACTTTCGCTGTGCAAACAGTGAGAGTGTTGCTGGGCTTTGCTGTGATCAGTTTCTAGAAGTTAATGCCCATTTTACCATCATTGACTACTTTATATATCATATTATTATATCCCATATATTTTACAGTAAATTCTCCCGATTAAGAAACTTTGATGAGCAGGAGAGAAACCGGTTATTTTTCCCTCCTTTTAATTTTTTATCCCTTTATCGGCTTTGTAATATTAAACATAATACTTTTAAAACAATACTCAAGTTTTGTATCACTAAAAATCCGTTATATATATATATATAGTCATCCGCAGACAGAACTGTTTCGCTGTATCACAGCTCATCAGTACGGTTAGACCAAGGATTGAAACCCGACCGAAGTGGCGTCAGTTGACGATTCTACCTCTGAGCTATGGGCGCTCAGTAAAAAGAGGCAAACATTTTAGCGTGTATATTATTATTATACACGCCCAATAGATGAGAGTGTTCTACTTCATTACTGAATGAACGATGCGTATATGCTAGAGTAGTTACTGTGTTTCAAAGTCTACCATTCTTCCAGAGTGCTCAATCATATATATAAGGTGTATCAAAATGTTTTTGCAAAATTTGGGAGCGGATTTCTTAACAAAAACCCATATAACCATATGTCCAAATACCTTCGTTGTACTTCAACACAGCAACTCATAGCAAATGTTCAAAATGTCCTTCGCTTGCTTCTACACACGCATACACACATCGGATCATTAACTGGCTGACTTTTTCAAATATTTCCACACGGTGTCGAATGAAACGTTGATTTAGCGTATCAGCATTATTAATGTCTGCAGCACAAACCAATTGTTTTAGGCGGACAAATCGAAAGGACTGTAGTCGGGGAAACATGCAGGCTATGAAAATAGTCTTTCCATACCCTCCTTGCCGTGTCCTGATACCGGGATAGTCACCGACAGCTTATAGAATGTGTTCTTCGTGGTCAGGCGTACGAACTTTTTTTTTTTTTAATCATATCACCCCGAGCAAGGCGGTACGCCACTGATGTGCAGGGGGCTACGTAAGAGTGAAAAGATTGGAAAAGAGAAAGCCGGAAACCACATCCTAAACAGGAAACAAGGGATGAGCCTCTTCAACCGTTCAATAGACGTGGGTGGTTGTGATGCCACAGCTGCTGTCTTAGAAAAACGACGATAAACAGCATCAAATGCTGGAGGACTCAGCTGCCTTTGGGCTGGAAACGCAATCAGATCTATGCGTATCATTTTGCGTCTAGTGTAATCCAAAATAATGTGCATTCTTTTAAGGCTAATGTAAAGTGAACCTATGTAAATATTATTCACTCTAGTTTAAACCAGACTTATATCTATTTCTTTTACTTAATTCTAAACTGAATATATGTATAATATTTTCTTCTATTGTAAAACGGAACTATGTATTTATGACTTAAGAGTAAACCGGAGCTATGTATATCTTTTTGTTTCTAGTCTAATCTGAACCCATATCAGTCAGTTAAGTGCCACACGTGAAACACGCTTGGGCGTTCATGTCTCGAAAGAGACATGACTGACTGGGCAGAAGATTATTCCACAGTAGGTTGCCATTGCTTTCTGCGGTAGACTGGTTGCCGACCAAGGCTATAGAACCCAATCTGTCCTGTTATTTAACCCATAACTGGAAGGAATAGACGGATTAATACCTTTCCCAAGGGTATTTGCGCGTAAGTGAATGCAATGAATTCAGCTGGAATTCGAACTCGGCTCCCCGATTTCTCGTTCCGAGCCGATATCCACTGCTTCACAACGCACCTCCTCGGGGTTTTTTAAGGTAATTTATGTTTACAGTCAAACCGAGTTGATAAATATTGTAATTACATATGGAAGCACATAAATCAAAAACAAAAAGACTGAAACGAACAAGTGTCAAAGAATGCAGTAAATTAAAAGAAGCTGTGGAGAGTCATACTTGAGTTTAACAACTTTAACTAAATATTACAATAAAAAATCATAAATATGGATGCATGTCCTTATTTAAAGAAGTAAGAGGGTACAAACAAAAAATTAAAAGTTACGAGATTTAATCATTTCACTGCAGAAAACGATAAACACTTGAATATTATTGCCTTCTCTATTTTCCTTTTCTTTCTTTCTTTCTTTCATTCATTTATCCTTTTCTCCCTTTAAGTCTCTTTTCTTAAAAGTAAGCAGCGCCTTTGATATAGGTTTCTTCTGGCAATTCACGCAGTAGAAAAAGGAATTGCCCATTGTTTATCTGGGGTAATAACAGGGCGTAACTTGATGAATCATAATTCTTAAGTTAATGATTGAATAAGTGCTTTGCGAGTTCTAAGACAATAAAATACCCATGAGAAATATCTGAGCTTAACAACTTTAAAAAATATTGTATTAAAAATCCTTTATATGAATTCAGGTTATATATAAGAGGGTACAAATAAAGTGATTTGAAAATTTTGGAGTTTTACTGAATTGCACGCTAAAATATTTCACCTCCGCTATATTTTCATTTTTCTTTCTTTCTTTCTTTCTTTCTTTCTTTCTTTCACTGGCACTATACAGCGTCTCCTCTATGTATTTTCTAGTTTGTCTTGCATATGACGATAAACTACGTCTGGCAGAAAGGCCTCTGATTGGAAGGTGTTAAAAAGCGTGGAACCACCTCTTATTTGCTGTTCCCAGGTCCACCATCACGGCACCAAGGACACTGACTGTGAGATTGTAGGCTTTGAGGAGCGTGAAATCACCTCTTAATTGCCGTTCCCAGGTTCTTCTTTAAGGCAGAAAAGTTACTGATCGAGAGATTGGAGGTTTGAGGAGCGTGGAACCTCCTCTTGACTTCTGTTGTTCCAGGTCCACCTTTACTGCAGCAGGGTCTCTGATCAAGGGATTAGAGGTTGTGAGGAGCATGGGACCACCTCTTAAATTCTGTTGTTTCCGGGTCTACCTTTACTGCAGCAAGGTCTCTGATCGAGAGATTGGAGGTTCGAGGATCGTGGAACCTCCTCTTAATTTCTGTTGTTCCAGGTCCACCCTGGCACGAAGTGGAAACACCTGTTAAGTTTTCAGCTATGGGCAAATAGTGAACCCCAAAAGTGGGGTTAAAACACAATAAAACTATAACAATACAGTTTTATAGTAAAAATGTTCAGCTATAAATCTAAATAGCAAATGAGAAAAAATTCCAGCAATAAATATTCATATTAAAAAAAAGTACCGTTGTTCCCAAGAAAATTCAAATTCGGCATTAAATGACGCATGAAGTGTTGATATGTCGTTAAACAAACCAAACCAGATAAACTAATCTTTTCTGGGTTTTCTTATAATCAAAACGGAATAATCTGTTATGTATGAGGTATTGGCAAGGCGTAACGAAACTAAAGAAGCAAAGGACACATATTATAATACGATGAGAGATATTGAGTTGGTGACAATATAGCCGAGAAACATATCGATAAATAAAACATGCTATTAAACAATAAAACATAATCGAGAAATTTCCTTTACTTTTGGCGAAAACATGAAGATATGGGTGATATTTCAAGTAATTAGAAAACTCGTTGAAAATAGACACTCGGGATTTCACACTTGACCGCCTAAAGCCATGGTTCCCAACCCCGGGGTAAATTACCCCAATGGGTAATGATCCCCTATTTTGGAGGGAATGGATGTTTGGTTTGGGAACTCCAGGACAATATTGCTTCATTTTGTGGGAAATTGGAACTATGGACCAGATGTATTGGAAAGGGAAGTTTTGCACAATTTTCTGCATTGGATGCCTTCCTTGATAAAGTTAATTCTGAAGACATCCTCACCCACATGAAGATAGACATCCGTGATCATCTAAATGGCCTCTTAGAAAAGTTACGTACGTACTTTCCAAACTTGCATAATTCCAACAATGAATGGGTAAGAAATCCATACGTTTTGAGTGGAAATATCATTCCTGATGAGGACTATCCAGCAAAAGAAGAATTTCTCACACTCAGGATGAACAATGCATGGAAGCTTTTGTTTGAGACCAAGTCTGGTATAGACACCTTTTGGATCTCTCGTCTGCAGGATATACCAACACTAGCCTCTAGAGTAGTACAAATTCTCACAGGATTTTCAACCACTTATCTATGTGAACAAGCTTTTTCTACTGTCCTTGGAATGAAAACCAAGAAATGTAGCAGACTCAACATGGCAAACGACGCTCGAATGGCCCTTTCAGTCACAAAGCCAAGAATAAATAAACTGGCCCAGGCAATACAAGCTCAACACTCACATCACGTCTAGGTTACGGCTACTATATCTCTGATTATTATAGATTCGTACTATTGTATTGAATAATTTCCATTAACTTTGTCTGCTTTTGAGTTATGAAAATATAATTACTTATTTTCCTATATTACGGGTATTTGTTCATTGGGGGTAATGGATAATAGTGAAATTGTATTTTGGGGTAATCGCAGCATAAAGGTTGGGTACCTATGGCCTAGAGATTCTTTAAATAGCATTTGTAAATACTGGAATAGCGTTTTAAAGACAAAAGCAAGAAAGGCTAGTGAAGTTCTTTCCAGCATTTCTACGCCATTTTCCACTGCTGACACATTTTCACACATGCCCCCTTCTGCAATAAAATTATTAGTTGCGGTGTTCTTTTGTACTTTCAAATCAGTCCAAATAACATTATAATATTATAGCATTATAACATTATAGTATTATAACATTATAGCATTATAACATTATAGCATTATACCATTCTAGCATTCTAGCATTATAACATTATAGCATTATAGCATTATAACATTATAGCATTATAACATTATAACATTATAACATTATAACATTATAGCATTATAACATTATAGCATTATACCATTCTAGCATTCTAGCATTATAACATTATAACATTATAACATTATAACATTATAGCATTATAACATTATAGCATTATACCATTATAGCATTCTAGCATTATAACATTATAACATTATAGCATTATAACATTATAGCATTATAACATTATAACATTATAACATTATAGCATTATACCATTATAGCATTATAGCATTATAACATTATAGCATTATAGCATTATAACATTATAGCATTATAACATTATAGCATTATACCATTCTAGCATTCTAGCATTATAACATTATAACATTATAGCATTATAACATTATAGCATTATAACATTATAGCATTATACCATTATAGCATTATACCATTCTAGCATTCTAGCATTATAACATTATAGCATTATAGCATTATAACATTATAGCATTATAACATTATAGCATTATAACATTATAGCATTATACCATTATAGCATTCTAGCATTATAACATTATAGCATTATAGCATTATAACATTATAGCATTATAACATTATAGCATTATAACATTATAACATTATAGCATTATAACATTATAGCATTATAACATTATAAAATTATAGCATTATAGCATTATAACATTATAACACCATTCTTTCACACTGATATTTTCTCTCTGTCTACATCTAATTTTGCTCCTTTACTTGCCATTTATAGCCTCCTTTATATGGACTGTAACAAAACTAACTTAACCCATTAACGGCCACCGTAAAATCAAATAGTAATTGTGAAAATAAAAATTAAATTTTATTAATTATCAGTCAG